>RJWM01015330.1:0-48097 GCA_004363535.1 Dasyprocta punctata
TTTTTTTTTTTTTTTTTTTTTTTTTTGAGATGGAGGTCTCATTATGCAGTTCATGGTGGCCTTGAACTGCCTAAATAGCAAAGGCTGGCCTCAAACTTATAGTGATCCTTCTGTCTCAGCCTCCTGAGTGCTGGGATTATAGGCATGCATCACATGGATTTAAGCTGCAACCGTAACCTGGATATCTTCTAAACTACAGAATTGGAATCTCTCCTTCTGCCTTAGAATTCCCACCTGTGACTCACAGACAATAATTTCCTTTAAAAATACTTCTCACCAAATGCTGTTGTATAATAATGATGATAATAGTAATACCAGAAACAAGCATGTCCTTATCATTCATCATATTCCATGTACTGTTAGCATTCACATACATGGTTTTATTTATTCCAGGTGATAACCTATATCTCGTGTCTTATTGTTCTCATATTACAGATAAAGAAGCAGACTTAGAGGTTAAATGACTTGTCTAAGATCATGTAGGCAGTAAATTGTAGAGCCAAGTTTTGATTCCAGATATGCTTTTAAAAATCTTGCTCATGACAAGGAACTGATGTAAAATTTTTATTATTGTGTATGTGCTAGACTTGATTATTTTTTTTTAAGATCTGTTGCCCCAAATTTAGAGGGTGTGTAAAAACACAGACTTCTGGGCCCAAAGCCATGGTTTCTGGTTCAGCAGGTCCAGGATGGCTCACTGAATTTTTATTTCTAACAAGTTCTCAGGTGACAGGATCCTTCTGATCAAGGCCATATGCTGAGAACCATTGTCCTGGACCGTTATTAGCTGATGATTGTGCACTGATTGGAAATATTCTACCATAAAGGCTTGACTAATTTAGACTTAACTTGTCAGGATTTTCTGGTCATGTGACTAGGGCTAAGATGTCAGTTTGCAGGAAAAAAAAGGTATCTTTTCAACAAATCAGCAGTACGTGGGATTATCAAGACAAAGCTAAACAGAAAGCCTCTGACATGGTGCAAAAGCATTAATTTATCAGCACATTGTTTGCCTAAAAAGTACCATAAATTGTGCTGTGTTGTGGCAATCAATAACATTGACCCACAAAGCAAGAAAGTTGCTCATTTTATACTTCTCTTTCAATTCTAATGAAGTCAGTGTGAAAGCTCTGGTTTTGTGCCATTTCCTACAATCCCACTAAACTTAGCTTCTTAGTCTCTCTTCTCAACAAAGAGAAAAACCTCAGAACAGGCAATGGTAACCAGGACGTAAAGCTCTGTTAGTTTTTGTTGATGTACTTTTTTTTGTTAATTTATACATACCCTGTACAGATAACTTGGCACAAGTGATGAAGGTAGACTGCCTTACCTTGTATCGGGTGTGCCATTTCCAGGTGTGCAACTGTGGGCCAAGTTCTGAACCTCTCTGTGCTTCAGTTGTCTCATTTTAAGTGAGGATAAAAATAACATCTCTGTCAATATTGTTATAAATAAGAAAAAAAGTTCATACTTACAAATCCCTTAGAGATTATCTGGGACATACAAAGTGCTGCATAACTACATTAGTAAATACATTAGTAAATATTTCACTGACATATGGACAGTACTATCTTCAAGCAATTAAAGGGCGGAGATGGTGTACTAGTCACTTGAGACTGTTCTTTCCTGTCTCAGACCATGTAGGACATTTTAATCCATGCAGGCAAGGCCCTGAGTCAGTCTTCCTCTGGCCCATGTCAAGGTATCCACAAGCAGTGGTGGGGAGTTGAGTGAAGGCTGGGCTGTCAGCGGCTCTCAGAAGGCAGAGAAGCTAAAGGGGACAGGTGAGGCTCTAATGCCAGATTGGCTGTGACCCTGGGGTCTTCATTCTTTGAGCAGCCTTAGGAGAACAGTAGTTCTCTGTCATCCAGTAATCAAGGGGGGATGGAGAAGGTTTAAGGATGAGGAAAAGATTTTGGAAATAAGAATATTGGGGCCCAGAGGCAAGATGGGAAGGCACATCCAGGTGAGAAGGGCCCTGGGCCAACATTTCTGTCCCAAAGAGGCTGGGCTGCTTTGATAGAGATCATGCTACTCAGAAATGAACTTCACCTTGTCCACTTTTTTTTTTGTCTTGGGGATTGAACACAAGAAGAAGTGCTGAGCTATCTCCACCACTTCTTTTTGAGACAGTGTCTCACCAAAGTTTTGCAAGCTGGCATTGAACTTAGAGCCTTGTATTTCAGCCTCCTGAGTGCTACCATACCTGACTCTGGATAACTCTGGGACTTTATTTAATAAAAAGCAGATCCAGGGCCTGTATTCCCAGATACTCTGATTCAGTGGGACATCTGCATTTTTAATAAGGACATTAGCAATTTTGTGGCAGGATTTATGGAACATACTTTCATAAATTCTGCTTTTGTCTCTTTTTAAAAGGAGATGTCTGTACTCTATCTGTACTGTTTCAGCTTCATGTGTCTAACTCCTTGTTGTCCCAAAAGTTCCATTTGAAAGGAGGAGAATGCAAAATGCTGTGGGTTGGATACCCGAAACGTATTCCAACCAAGAATGAGTTTATGTGAGGAAAGCTTCGGAGACATCAAATCACTCTCCCCATTTGGCCTTTCATTCTTTTATCATAAAAATTATATAAATTACTCTTAGCAGAAAGTTATGTGTGCCTAAAATCTTCAATTGAAAAGAAATAACCAAGGTGGAACTTTTACTGCATTAAAAGAATTAAACCCAATGTGAACCAGTTGGCTAGATTTTTGAAACAGGAAATCAGAAGTGTTCTGCTATTATAACTCAGTCTTTGTTTTAATTTTTACCCACAACTTCTATCTATGCAAAGTTGACTGCATGGGGTCCTAAACCATACCTGTGTTATAATAAAAAATATTAAAAGGAGAGTTTTGTTACTTATATGCATTAACTGTATTAAACATTTTATATGCAGCCCAAGACAGTACCTCTTCATTCTGTGCAGTTAGGCAAGCCAGGCATGTGCAGGCTGCAGGGTGACTAAGCCTGATTAGTTGCCAATGAATAACACCTAGCCACCGATAGGAAACAAGGCAGCAAAAATGCAAGAGGGCTGGAAATCATTACATGGTCAACAATATGAGCTTTGCAAGATGCTTGGATCATTGCTGTGCTTGATTTTGGTTTATATAAAGACATCCGATGGAAATTCTTCCAACAGGGGATTTTAAAAAATTGTGATAAAATATACATCACATAAAGTCTAACATGAAGAACATTTTTAAGGGTACACAGTCACAGTGTTGCATAACTGTCATCACCGTGTGTCCCCAGAATGTCATGTTTTCAATTTGAATTCCATACCCCTTTAGCACTTACTCTCCATGCCCATCCTCCAACCCTTGGGAATCACTATTCTCTCTGCAAGTTTGTTTACTATGGCTACCTCATATAAGTGGAATCAAAAGCATTTGTCTTATGATTTGATTGAATAATTTCACTTAGCATCATACCCTCAAGGTTCATCCATGTCATGTATCAGAATTTCCTTCTTTTTTGAGACTGAATTCTATTCCATTGTGTATCTACGTATCATTTTATTTACCCATTCATCCAACAAATGCTACTGTGTTGTGTCTACTTTGCAGTTACTGTGAGTAGAGTTTCTATGAACATGAATGTGCATGTTCCCAGCAGCAGGTTTTGCTAGCAAAAAGCAATGACTTCTTTTGCACCATCCCCAGACAGTGTGTTTCAGAGCAGGAGAGAGGCTGACTTTTGTCACACTCTCTAGGAGATGTACTGAGTAATGACCACACTCTTAGAATCACTGGCCAAGTTCTTAACAATTTCTCTTGAGGTTGAATTTTCTTATAAAACTCATCAATTTAGGAGTCTTCAATTTCCCACCCTTTTCCTCCATCAAGATAGCATTTAACATGCCCTGTAGATTTTTTTTTAATACACTGAGACCTAAAAATTCCATTGAACAATTTGAAGCCAGAGATGATAACGTTGACAGTGATGCATGACAGAGACAGACAGGATACTAATGTGAGCTTCAGGCTCTTGCATTAAGTGCAGATCCCTGTCTGTGAGCTGCAGACACTGCTTTGTTTACAGTGTATAATTGTAGCGTTAGCTAAGCCTAGGTGGAGTGGAGGCAGCCTCCTGGTCAATTTTGCTTGATATTCAAGAGGAGGCATATGCTACTTTGTAATTTTTTGGCAGGTTAATAAAGTTGTAAATACAAAAGTTGCTAGGTAGTGATGACCTGCAGTACAGAGGCAGGGCTTCTTCTGTGTAATTTGTAGGAATCCTCCCACCAATCCCCACCACCAATTGCCAATTTACCTGTACTTAAGAAAAAAAAAAAAGATGAGAATGGAATTATTGCATGCCTCTTATTTTCCAGGCAGTGTCTGAAGGGAGTCATTGTCAACTGATTCCTTTGAAGAATGGATTTTCAATATCATAGAAGTCTCTGGATTAGTGGTGGGTGGTCTGCCCAGAGTACTGGCTTCAGAAGAAATGTCTTCTTTCTGGTTCTGGCTCCTGCAGGTGCCTAGGCCTCACTACCATCTTTAAAGGTGGCCAGCAGAAACTCTCCCACGAAGCGCTTCCCAGGAGGTTGGGTAGCTTCAGAATTCAGTTTTTGAAAAGGGCTTTGAAGATAAAAGGAGGAGTCTTCTTTTTACACTGTTTTCCCCCTTAATTTAATCTTATCTTGCTGCCTCTTCCTAAAACCAACCAGCCCTCTCACTAGGTGGTTCTGGGAGGTAAAGGACCAAGAAGCTGTGAGCTACCACCTCTGCCCACCTTCTTCTTCAGTGGGATTTTGTTTAGCCACCGTAAGGTGACTCGTCTTTTCTCCCCAGAAAATTCCTTCTGCCCTTGGCCATTTCTTTCACCTGGTTCTGAAATAAATCTTCCTGGTTTAGCGAATCTGTAATGAGGAATGCATACCTTATTTATTTAGCTCTACCAGAGTACAGATAATCTGGATCACAGCAATATTCCCTTCTGAAGCATACAAACCTGAATACCTGGATGATTTTTGTTTGAAAGTCTTTCAGGAACCATATTGCACCCTTAAACTCCTTTTCAAAGAGGAGATGCAGGACATAATTTAACCTCTCTGTGCCATCATTTGTGTTGGGCATTTGCCATTAGGCTACTCAGTGCCTCAGCGAAGTTGCTTTTGTGGTCCCTGTCTGCTGAGAGGCATATCTCTCTGTCATTTTTTGTTTCCAATGTGCTGTTTGGTAGAAAAAAGGAGAGAACCAATTAGTTAGCATTATACATAAAAAGTAATGAGTCTGAATTTTGGTGGTGTGATAAAGGGCTAATGCTTTGAAGTCAGAGAACTACAGATTTAAGTGACAAATCTAGTGTTTATTATATGACATTATGGCTTAGTTATTTAATCTCCCTAAGCCTCAGTTTCCTCAACTGTAAAGCGAGGACAGGAATGGCACTGGCTTCCAGGGTTGGTGCGAGAATTATCTGAGGTGCTATAGGAAGGTGCCTGGCACATGAAATTGTCAGCATTTGGAGAGAGGAAAGTATAGCAAATACTGATCATGCCCCACTCTGTCTCCCATTCCTCTCCCTCAGCATCCACCGTCTTTGTGCCTGTCTCTCAGTTGCCAGTTGCAAGTACATGTAACTCTTTGCTGAGGACTTTCTCTGTCTGTTGTCATCTGCTTGGCCAGAGCTCATGCAAGATCAGGTGTTTCCAGTGATTATCTCCTTGGTTTCCCAGGAGTAACTTCCTACCGACTAACAGAAGTCTGTGGGTATATACTCTGGCTGCAAGTGAAGCTAGGTGAGCAGTTTACTCAGAGACACTGTGTGCTGCATGACTCCAGGGGCACTGAGTCTCATCTGTCCTGCTTGGTGATACACCTTGGATTGACTTTCCTCCTCTATGTGTCTCATTTCCTTATACTCTTACTGGGCTATCTAAGATCACTTCCAAATAAGTTACACACACTTGTACCAGAACCCTTCTGCAGGATCCTAAACTAAGACACTGTTACTACTGTTAGATGTTCCTTATTTACCTCTCAATATCCCCCTTACCTTTATATGCTGTTTGAATTATATGTGTATGGTTTGGTTGTGAGTTGAGTTTCCCCCAAGGACCCATTGTGATTGAAGGTTTGGTCCCCAAGGTGGTGCTGGAAGGTGATGGAACCTTTGATATGTGGGCCTAGTGGAGGTCCAGAGATCATTTGGGGTTGTGCCCTCTGGGACCTAGTATTTCCCTATCTGTCCTCTGTCTCTTTCTGTCTCTGTCTGTCTGTCTATCTCTGGTCTGTCCATCTCTCGTCTGTCCCATTCAGTTCCAGATGTTGTGAGTGTTTGCTACTATGTGTGCTCCTGCCATGATTTGCTGATCTCACCATTCTTAACAGAGACCAAACCAATAAAGCCACCTGGTAATGGACTTTGAATCTCCAAAACTATGGTCCAAAAAATCTTTTATAAAATTACTTGCCTCGGATATTTTGTTTAAGTAATACAAAGCTGACCAATAAAGTATGAAAGAGGGAAAAATCTATTTTCACACAGATATGTAGTCACAAATAGTAACAATGAATTTTTAAGATCTTGCTTTGTAATTATAATGTATACTCTTTAAACTATTCCAGAAACATGACAGACATAGTAATTATTTTCTGAATTGAGTCATTAATAAAACTATTAACTATGTCCATCCCACAAATTTTAGGCAAGCAGGGAGAAGCAGAACCTTCTGAGAAATCTGCCTCTCACATACAGTACTATTCCAATAAGACAGTTATATATTTTACATGGCACAAATGTCCATATATTCATCTGTCACTGCATGACTGACAGCTTCAAAGTGACAAGGGCATGCACTGAGCAGACAGCGCTATCCTTATGTGTGCATTTGATGCAAGGAAATGTGCATAGGCTAGAAATTTAAAATTGGTCAACAATGAGTATATTACTCCTAGTCACTGTCACATTTATGCTAAGGTCCAATCTATTCATAGATGAAAGATTTTCCCCAGTATTTGCACAAAAATGAGCCTATGTGGTCACACCAATTCATGCACGGGGGATCTCTGATGTGCTAAGATTTCATACACTACCCAGGAAAGTACACGTCCTTTTTAAGTATGGATTTTGAAGTGGTTAAAAAATTTTGCAGCATTTGCTTAACTTGAGAACCTTCAACTAGGTTTGAAACCATGACATTCCAGCAGGCGGCTTGCACAAAGCCTGCTTCTTCCTTCAGCCTTCCTGCTCCAGGGGATGCAGATGGACACAGAGGCAAAGCCAAACTGCAGAATATCACGAAGGTGGCTTATTGGAATCAGTCTTCCAGTTTATTCTGCTCCCAGCAATAAAATCATTGTCAAATTAATACCTGCTGCTCTGTTTCCTGAACACTGACCAGGTGCCATGTATCCAGCACTTGCACACTTCATTTCACTGGGTACCCTAAATGCTCTGTAAGGCAGTTATAATTACTATCACCATTTAGTAGCAACTGAAGCTCAAAGAGGTCAGGTCACTTGTCCAATGTCACATAATAGAAAATGGGCAGAGATGCAGTTTGAACCCAGGTTTGTCAACTTTAAAGGCCACATCCAGACCACGTCCCTGATGGGCCTAATAATGAACAAAGCATGAGTCATTCTCCCATCTTAACTCCACTAATTTATCAGTTGTTCCTAATAACACAGCCAAGGAAAGGCTGAGAATATAAGATTTTTGTCCTGTGGAAATAGGGTATCTTTTTTTGTCTGTCTGATGCTCATAAAGCTCAATGAAAATGGTGAAGAGATGTGTACCAGCATGCTTCTTATTTTTACAACAAGGCATTCAATGTGCAAAGTATTCATCATCAATCTTATATAGAGGTCCAGCTTCTCTCAAATTTCCCTTTATCAGTAATTCTTTGTAACTGTGTTTGCAGTACAAACCACAAAAACAAGCTGTTTGGGAGGGACTGGTGTTCACAGAGAGATTGGGTAGTTAATTAGTATAGTGAGTCTTTTCTCTGTATTTGCTTAGATGAAAATATCTCTCTCTCTCTCTCTCTCTCTCTCTCTCTCTTTCTCTCTCTCTCTCTCCCCCCTACATGGTTTCCTGAAACAAAAAAGACCTCAATTTCTAGTTTTGGAACCAAAACTAAAAATATAACAGCTATGAGATGCTATATAGAGAAACTGAACCTCAGAGAGGTTAAATCAGCTGCCTGAGGTCCCCATAGAGGGAGAATGGGAATTGAACCCAGGTTATTAGAATCTTGGGCTACAGGACCCTGGGTGATGCATAGGGCTGTCATGGAGAGGATAGGGGAACAAGTCAAGGGTTAAGTGGGTGGTTTGTGGGCCAAAAGATCTGAATCAGTCAGGGTTTACGAGACAAAAGGAACAACACAAGATATACAAATGTATAAGAAATTCCAAGATTGGCTTACAATGGTCAGTCACGGAGTTGGATGAGGAAGTGTGCAGAGGGTGTCTGTATAGTGGAGGCTAAAGGGTTCAAGGTCTGAAGCTCACTGCAGTGTTCCATGCCAGTCTATAGCAGGAGGCCGGAGGATCTGTGATGGGAGGCTGAAGAATCTGCTGTCATTTTCAAAGACTCATCTGTCTTCAGCACAGGCCAAATGGGAGAATTAAAAGATGTGGAGGGAACCACCACCCCTGCATCCTTCAAGTCCTTGATGATGGCACTAATCTCTGGAATCCCTCCAGGAATGTGATACTGCTCTTAGTTTGCTATTTTACCAGGCAAAGGAAACTAATGGCTTCCATTTGGCCTTCTCAACCATAATATCCCTCACACAACAGTTTAGGGAACCAGTATGATAATTCTGCCAAGTATGAAGTACATCTATCCCAATTATAAATTCTGGAACAGAGTAAATGACTACAGGATGGATTTGAGAACATATTGGACCCACTGTGAGTTGGACCTTTGCTAAAACTCCATTGATTGCCTGACCTCCATAGGTCTGTTGTTTTGGATCCCTTAGAATCTGTTAGTTCAGAACCAGTGTCCAGTAGTCCTCAAAATATCTGATCATTGCCCTTTCCCCAGTGTATAGTCACTTGGGCAGAAGACCTCAGGTCCCTCTGGGGAAAGATGGGAGAAAGACTGACCATATAAACTTTTGGTGCATCAAGATCCTTCCCCAAGGGGACATGGCCTCCCCTTCATTTGAGGGGTTCTGGGTCTGTAAACTGGCTCAAACCCAGGAACTGTTTAGGGACTGTGATTCTCTGTTATCACAATTTGAGGTAGGTTTCTGTTCGTTTGCCATAAATTTTTTCAATTACATACATCTAGCAAAAATTTTGTAGGCTTCCTATCTATTTCACTTTTGGGAACATCATGGCTAATCAGCCAGTACTATAGGTCTGCACATGTCAGATTATTCTGGTCATTGTTCTGCTTCTGCTGTCCATTATGGTAAGTCTTTGGTGACTGAGTGCTGCCACTTGACCTCTGCCATTCCAGGAGGCAATCAAGCCCATTGTCTTCAAATTTCCTAATTGAGTAACCACGGTCCCCACCACAGAGAAGGGAAATAACAGGACTCTTCAGAGATACTGGCTCTCCTCACAAATCTGTTTTTCAAGGTGTTTGTGAAGGGTACATTTTCTTCATCATCCAAATATGGACGATTAGGTTTAACATGACAGATCCACTCCAGCATTCTCATTTCATTAAGCCTCTAAATTCCCTCATCAATAGTAAACCATGGAACATCAGGCATCTCTAAATCATTCATAGTGGGCCAACTTTTGATCCATAATTCTGCCACCAGTTAATGTCTTTCTTTACCCCACTCCTGGTACCAAATTCTGTTTTGGTTACTTTGCTCTCATGACTAAGACAAAATAGCTGATACCCAAAATTAAGGGAGAAAAGGTTTATTTAGCTGATAGTTTGTAGAGGTTTCAGTCCAGAATCAGCTTGCTCCACGGCAGGGTTGCAGAAAGCATTAAAAGCAATAAGAGCAAAAAGTTGGGAACTAGTCTCTTTTCCTCTCTTATACTGTATGCATGCTACCCACCCTGGGGCTGGTGCAGCACTGATTGCCAATCTCAGTACTACACAATGAACCAATCACACACTCCAGATTCAGCTGTCTCCAAAAGACCTCCCCCCCCCATGACTTCATGAAGCTTTGATGGGGGCAAGGTGGGACATCTAGACACAATCCATAAAAATCTCA
This sequence comes from Dasyprocta punctata, assembly GCA_004363535.1. Lineage (NCBI taxonomy): Eukaryota > Metazoa > Chordata > Mammalia > Rodentia > Dasyproctidae > Dasyprocta > Dasyprocta punctata. The sequence continues at coordinate 10,157 of RJWM01015330.1, forward strand.
GCTAATTTATGGGTGGAGCAGGAATCTCTGGGCAATATCAATTCCAACTAACTCATGGATGACAGAGATTTAGTGTTAGGATTTAAGTATGTTTTCAAGTGGTATCTGGGAATGCATTACTAGGGCCTAACCCAGGAGCATAGCTGGTTCTATCAATAAGCATGTTAAGTGCAGTGAATTAGTAACTGGTGGTCAACTTAAACACCAGCTGAACTGATTCAGAGTGGTGCTGAATGTAGATGGCCCACCTGAGAAAAGTTGCCAGTATAAAAAGGAGACCTGGAAGGCATTATGGATTTTCCTAAGTGTTGTTTGGTTCTTCTGGAGGAGCTTGTCATACTGGCTCCCCTAATATTAACTCAACTATTCTCATTGCAGGAGTTTGGGACCTTATTGCTGAGAATGGCTGTGGTTCATTTTGGATGAACTCTTGTCCTTACTTTGAGTATCATTTCCTGGCACCACAGGGGAAGATGTGTGCTGTTCAATCTCAAGGAGAAGATTGTCACACTGACTTCCTGATATGAACTCGGTTGTTCTCATCATTGGAGGAGCTTGGGACCTCATTGTCACTGAGGATGGCTGTGGTACTTTTCAGGGGAGCTCTGGTCCTTATTTTGAGCATTGCTTCTTGGCTCCAGTGTGGCACCATCAACCTACTGGCAAAGATCCTTCACCCCACTAGAATAGACTTTATAGTTTCCACCACTGACTTTTGGGCCTTCCCAGTGCAGATCTGTGAAATAGATTTGTATGAGTCATGGTTGTGGGCTCTAGGCTTTCAGCTGAACTCATGCAGATTATTGCCATGGGATCTAGGCCCTTGGTGGATTTTCTAGGTCTTTAGTGTTGTGGAAAGATTTTCTGCACTTTCATTGTATTTGACTCCATGGGTGACCATTATAAATAATACTATAAATTATGTGTTCTGCATGTAATTGTTCTCCTTGCAACCCCTGATGACTACATTAAGCAATCTACTCTTCCAGCCTTTTCTATGTCCTGGTGACTATTCCTTCCCTCTACTCCCTAATACTCAGGAAGAGTGACTGACAATAGGTGAGTTTTCAGGTGCTGCCCCAGTATGTCAGGGTCAAGGGAAGGCTTATGTGACAGCACTGAGGGTGAGTGCCAGCCTGAGGCTGGGACAGTGGATCAAGTACACAATGTGAAGGTTGGCCTCAAAAGTCTAGTTTGGGTTTCACATAGGGACTTGGGGCTCACACCAACTTTCATATCATCAGTGTTATGACTGTAAAATTAATTCTTCCTGTCTTAGTTACTCATTGCTGAGATAAAATACCTGACACAGCTCTAAGGAGGAAAGTTTTATTTTGGCTCACGGTTTATAGCGATTTCAGTTTATTGTTGGCTGGCTCCATAGCAGGGCAGCATGTCAGAGGGGCATCACAGAGGAGAATCAGCTCATGACATGACAGTGAGAAGCAGACAGACATAAAGGGAGGTGGGAAGGAGATAGACACTTCTAGGCATTGGCCCCAGTGATTCACTTTCTCTAACCAGTTTCCTCTCCCAAATCACATTTATCTATAAACCCATCAGTAGACTAATCCACTGTTAAATATCATGCTTCTCATTACCCAATCACCTCCCATAAAGCCCACTTATGAGCACGTGAGCTTTTAGGCAGACATCTAGAAAAACAGTAACAGCCCCCTGTTCCATTTTCCCTTCATCATGGAAACTGGGATTAAAACTTTTGTGTAACAGACTGGCTTGCTTAACATTGATTCATGGCCATGACTGGGTTTTAGACTGAAGGTCTTTGACACCTGATTCTGGTTAGTACTTGGATGACAGGCTGATAGATGAAACAATGCTATCTATTTACTAATTACAAAAGAAAATATTGGAGGGATCTGGAGCTCACTCTTTAACCATGCAATCAAATTTGGCATTTTCAATAAAGGAACAAATGGAACAGATAGGCACATTAGGAATCTCCTAAGGTGAGATACTGTGAAGTACTCAGATTCTCTTGTGTTGATTATCATCTATAATGTTTAATCAAACACAATTCCTGGTTTGTAGGAATGACCCAGCAAATGAAGGTAGAAGAATAAGTTCTATGACACCAGGAGGAAACAATCAGAAAAACCCAGAATGCTGATTTGATAGTATTGACATTCTTTAAGACAAATGCCTGTATTCTTCAAGATTTCAATGTCATGAAAAAAGCGAGAGAGGATTAAAAGGGGCTAAGAATAACTAAATGAAAAGTGCTTAATAAAACCTGTGGTGAACTAACTAATGGTCAACTGGAATGCCCAGCTGAACTGAATTAGTGTGGTTTTGGGTGTGGAAAACTTGCTGGAGGATTGTTGCTAACAGCATAAAAGGAAAACTGGAGGGGAAGATGGTGCACTGTTGATTCTCCTGGAGAAGCTTGTCATACTTCTTTTCTTCATATGAACTCAGTTGTTTTCATTGTCAGAGGAGCTTGCTTCCTTGTTGTTGCTGAGTATGGTTGCTGTTTTCTTTGGGGGAATTCTGGTCCTTACCTTGAGTGTCACTTCCTGGATCCACTGCAGATCACTCAGTCTGGTGGTACAGATCTTTTGCCAGTCTGGTGCAGACTTTCTAGCTTCCACCACTAACCTCTGAGCCTTCCCAGTGTGGATTCTTGATACAGACTTGCACGAGACATTGCTGTGCGCTGTAGGCCTCCAGATGGAGTCATGGAGGACATTGTCATTGGTTTTAGGTCTTCAGCTGAACTCATGCAGGACATTGTCTTGGGATCCAGTACCTCAGCTGGATTCTTTGGTTCTCTAGTGCACTCCTCTGCATTTGATTTTTGGGTAAATATTATAAAATAATCCTGTAAATTTTGTGTCCTGTACTAAATCCATTCCCTTGCAAACCCTGACTACAACAAAATTCTATATTAATTTAAAATAAATTTTGGGAATATTTGAATGTGGTTTAGATGTTGAATAATGCTATGAAAGTATTGTTGATTTTCTTAGGATCCATAATGGTATTGTGGTTATGTAGGAAAATATCCTCAGGAGATCCATTCTGAAGCGAAGATTTCAGGGAAAAAGAATTATAATGTTATCAACATAATTTCAAATGAAAGAAATGTATATAGATATAGATGTAGATATACATGTATGCACACACACAATGACTTTTCACTCTCCAAGTACCTAACGCCTAAAGTGGGGATAAGGACTGGGGACATAGCTCAGTGGCAAATGCAAGGTCCTGAATTCAGTTACTGGTACCAAAAAGCAGGGAGGGTAAAAAAGCAAATATCAATATTTGATGGATCTAGATGAGGTTATATGAATGTTCATTGTGGTGTTCTGTAAACTTAAAATACTTTAAAATAAAAGTCAGAAAAAGTCAGATTTAGATGACTTGAGCTCTCACAGGTCCTAGTGCATACCCAGCCCTTGTGGGATGTACTCCTTACCTGTGTTTCTTTCAGGAAACAAGAGTCAGTACATTTACCTGCCCCCATCCTAGAGGCACTTGCTTTGGAGTTGGCTGTTAGTGATTATAGGGATATCTGCCTTTCCCATCTAGTGGGAGCTAACTGGGACCCTGGCTTATTTACCAACCTTCTACTTTAATTCAGCAGGTGACAGCCAAAGAAAATCTTGGCATAGACTGAGTTTACCACATCTGTATTTGCTTCTCCTTGCATAGATTAAAGATGTTGTTAGTGTTTAGATCTAATGGTAATATGGATGAGGAGAGGACTGTTATCTTACCATTCTGACAAAGGTTGGGAAGAGGGGAGACATGGCACCCATTCTCATTAGCACCTTTTGCATAGAAAAGGGGAAAATATCTTGTGAGTATCACTTATTACCCAAGTGTCAGAACATCTTGTGTCCTGGAAAGTTATAAAACAGATCTGTGAATTATATAAGGAGATAAGCTCCAAGTAATGTGGGAAGTAACCAGGTTTGTCCCCATGACACCAATCACCTCTACTGAAAACTCTTGATTACAGGCACAGATCATTAGAAGGTGAGGGGGGTAAGTCATGTTGGAATGAATGGATCGAAAGGTCACTTTCACTCTTCCGTTCGCCATCTGTGGCATTAAGCGTCACTTAGTCATTAGCTCCTTGCTTTCTAGATGTTGATGTTACTTTCCTAACAAACGCTTGTAACTTCTATGCCTTCTGTGGCCCCCATGTACTTTACAGCATGGTACATGCCTGGCACTTGGTAGACATCTGACAAACATTCTGTGATTGACATAATCAATTGTAAAGTATCACACATATCACAGTGACAGAAAAAAAATCAAAATGAAACTATCTTAAAACCAGGAATGTAGTGTCTCTTATACCTGTTAAGTTCAGATACTAGTGACTTTAGGCATAGATTGCCTCAGGATCTCAAAAAGTGTCAGTAGGGCCTAATCTCACCAGATCTTTTCTCTTTCATATTCGATTTTAGGATTTATCTGGAGACCTGCTCCAGTCTTACATCTTTTAAGTCTAAATTCAAATGAAATGAAAGAGGGCCTTTCTTGACAGGGGTTGCACTGGCTCTCCCCAGGTCATGTGTCTATTTCTGGATTGATCACTATGACTGAGAAGAGGTACATTCCATTGGCCAGGTCAGGTCAAGTACAGTATACATCCTTATGACCAGAAGGAGAACAGCTTCCCTGAAAAGGCAACCTCTGAGAACAGGGAAGGGGTAGTTTTCTTAATCACCACCTGTCCATCCCACTGGTGAGGCAAACTGCTGTTCTGGGGTTGCTGGGATGACAGATCCATGACTTCTGACAATGGGCAGATGAGATCACCACTGTTTATTAGCCACATACATTCATATGCTGGGGTGGGACACTGCGTGGTTTTCAGGATCACATGGAAGCTGCACTTAGAAACAGAATGAACAGTCAGGGGCTGTGGATGACTGATTTGTAGTAACAACAGGGTGGGGTGAAGCTTGATTTTTGGTGGGAGGATAAGGTTAGCTTGTTGGAATAATTCTGCAGGTTGGCAAGGAACTACAACCTACCAGTCTGGAAAAGCAGGAACTGTGTCTGGTTTTGTTTATAAGGAGGGTCCTCTCCCAAAAGACCTTAGCCACAAGAGCAGAAAGAAGAGGAAGACTCACCGCTAGACCTTTAGAAGCTTTCCTCATTTTACCTGCTTTCAAGGTAACATCTAATGTTGTGCTTTAACTTTAGGCTTCACATAAACCCTAGAGAAAAATAAGAGACTATTAACGTAAGAAGGGAAAATTGACACTGGATTGAAAAATTAATATATTCACTGTCCCTGAGTCAAGAAACTTCATAAAAGTGGTGACTAGTTGTTGGCCATCAAATGCTAATTCTTCTGTTTATCTGGACAGATCATTTTGATGCTGACCTGTTTTGGTAATCTCAAATAAATGTCATTATGGTCATAATGAAGGGGAGAACCAAGTAAATATAATGGCACTAAATGAAATACTATGAATGCATGAACTGGAGAGGAGGACCACTTCGCTGGAGAAGAGAACTAAAAGTATAGGCACCATTTTGAAATGTCAGCCTCAGGGATACCCTAAATAGGCCTTTTGCCTGCTAAAGGCCATTCCCTCATTTTTCATAAGGTGCAAGAGTCTTCACTCTGGTGAGACATTTGGTGAACTAGGTTGGATACTCCACTAGGCCTGACTTCAGATTTGATCATGGCAGGATATATATATTTTTTATTAGTAGTAATAATAATGATCAGAGTAAAGCAAAACAGAGAGAACCATATTGGGCCTCGAAGACAAGACAGAAGAGAATCCCCCATACTTGCTACATTGTCTACTGTCACCTTCCAAAGAGACGCTGAGGTTGCTGACTGGAGGCCTGCAAAATCTACAAAACAGTACTAGCAGATAGTTGCTTGATATTCCTTGGTTGCTATCAGTTTAGCCAGACCTCCGAAACAGCAGGTTGCTGACGGGGGCGGGGGGGGGATGGGGGGGATCTTTGTCCCTGATTCCAAGCCCGTGCGCCAATGCCGCTGGGCCCCACAAGGGGGCATTCTCGTTCTCCTCCGGGGTCCCGAGGTCAGGCCCCCGGAGGGCAGCTTAGATGTGTCCTCATGGCAGGATATATTAAATGGCAGTTTTAAAATGGTTCCAATTGAATAATCTTACATACATCAATTGGAACTATTTAAAAAGTGTCATTAATACATTTTGGATATAATGCTAGAATTGTTTCTGATCAAAGTTTATTGAGATCATAGGTTATTTGATCCGATAATTACTAAGGCAGAGATTCTTACTTTTTTCTATGAAATTTTATGAGAATTGGGCTAAACTCTATAAACATCAATGAAATAAACACACATCCCAAAATTTATAAACAGTTTCTGGGATTTTCACATAGTCCCTAAAATCTCAGCATTAAATTTATACCATGATTCCAGAACTCCACAGCTTTGAGAGTCATATTTGGAGAAGTAGATTACTACAAGTTAGTAAAGCAAACTTTATACCTGGGGGAAGCCAGTGCTGTTTCTTGTTTGTGACAACTGCATGTCTACAGCACAATAGCTTTAGAAATTCAGTAAGCCTGTGCTATTTATTGGTCATTAGTAGTGCTGTTTTGGGCTCCTAGGTCAAGGTGTACATATACCCTTCATTGGTTTCTCTGAATATATTGTCTTCTGTAATTGACTCTGCTTAATACCTTTGAAAGATTTAATCATGCCAATGACATTTTTAGAAGTTGTGTTCCAAGGCACAGAAAACCAGAAATGATACTGAGTGACATCATTAAAGACATGAGAGCTTCATCACATTTTTAAATCCTGGATAATTCTGAGCATCAACAGCATATCCCTTTGGACATTATCATCCAGGAAAATTTGAGTTGGACTATCAGTCACTACTAGAGAAATCATAGTTGAGTCACCTGCTGACCTAGAATACTTGGTGGCATAGTTGCAGATTAAACATACTCTGAATACCTCATGTATACAAGGTTCTATGAGGACAGATACCTGGCCAAATTGTGGAGCCAGGCATTTTCTTCACCCTCAGTACTCCGTCCTGTACCTTCTTCTCTTTCCAGGCACTGGTTCTCTGTTCCATTTTTACTCTCTCAGGATTCAATCAATCTTTATTTGAATAGTGAGGGCCAGGTGCTTTGGCATAGTGAGAAATCACTGAGCATATTATGGGAGGAAGTTCTGTCCTTTCAGCTCTACAGTTCCCATGTAGGTGATCTGGGTAAGCTATAAAATATTGCTTGGGAAAGATGGAATCAAAGATAACAACAACAACAACAGCAACAACAAAACCCTTTCATATGAGTTTCTAGTGAGGATCAAAGTAACACAGAAATGAATGTGCTGTAAACAGCAAATTTACATGTGAAAAATGAGATGCTGTCAATAAACAAATGAAGTTGTGACTTTTCTTGGGAAAGGGAATCCTTGGAGCAGGAAACCCTTTCATTTACTACATGAGTGAACCTACAATGGTGAAACAATGACCTTGAACAAAGGCTGATATTTTGAGTTAGGAATTTCTTTCTAACCCTTCAGTCATCTGGTATAGGCACTTCCCCCAAGGATTTGCAGTAATTGTACCCCCAGAATAGGAGCTAGGACCTGGAGGTTCCTGGATCATAAAAGAGAGCACTTTCTTTTCATGTAGATATTTTCAGCACTTATAAGGCAAGAAGTGGTGTGGAGGATAAAAGATCAAACAGATGGCCCATCTTTCCCAGCCAGCAGCAGAACATGCTTTACTTCTGAAGGATAGAAAGTGACCAACACATGGAATATACTAGGAAAAACAGTGATAGTTCATAAAGGCTAAGGACTTGAAAACAAATGAAAACCTACCTCAAAAGAATGGCAGTTCCAAAAGTACTGAGTTTATCAGTTGGATCAGATCAGTGGCCAAATTCATAAAGGGTTGGAATGCTGGGACTCTAGCTGAAAGATCTGTTGGATGGTATCAGAATTATGTCTAATTCAGAGACACAGAGATGCTCAGACATTTTGAATATCTTCTGTGTGTAGGTTGTGTGCAGTGGGAAGAGCAACACAGATTCTATTGTACCTTTTGACACCTTTAGTTGCAGCATGAAATAGAATACAACATTTTGATCACCTTTTTAGAGTAAGCTTATCTTTCACAGTATGTAGATTTCAGGGCAATCTGATACTGCTATCAGATTGTCTCCTTGTAAGGAGCATTTCAGCAGCTTCTGAATATTTCCGGAAAGCAACCTTCACTGTGGGTCTTTGGGGAAAACCGGTGCACTTTTTGATGAGTACATCTAACCCCTGGCAGGTGAATACATGGACAAATTAAGGAACTAGCTACGTGGAATCGTATGTAAAATTTGCTTTAGTGACCTATTTTTCTTTTGTCTTTCTCTTTTTAAAAAATCCTTACATAATGTGCACACAATAAAATCATAGATTCCAAGTGTAGAGTTGGATAAATGTTGGTAAATGTATGCATACATGTAATGATCATCCAAATTAAGTACTGCAGACTATTTCTAGTACTTCATATTTCCTTCATTCTCTTTTGTTGTTTCTACCCTACCCAGAAGTAACCATCATTTTGTTTGCTATCATACTCATAGAACACCATCTAAATGGAGCATATGGTATATTCTCTTTTATGCATGATTACTTCATTTAAAATAATGCTTTTAAGATTTAATTTTTACATGTATCCATACATCCTTCATTTTTATTATTGACTAGCATTCCATTGTCTGAATGTGCCACTGTTTATTCTTATTAATGATCATTTGAGTTGCTTCTAGTATTTTGTTATTGTGAGTAAAAATATTAGGGGCATTTTGTACAAGTCCCTTGGTGTTGGTTATCACAGAGCAGAACCTAAAATACATAGGTAGAAAAACTAAAAGAATCAAGTGGACCTGGACAAATTGTTAGTTTTCACCAAGTTGTTAAGACAATTCAATGTGAAAAGATAATCTTTTAAATCAGTGATACTGGAAAAATTGAATATCTGTATGAAAAATAGAACCTCAGTCACTACTTCATGCCACAGGCAAAATTCAATTGAGATATAATATAGACTAAAATATGAAATGCTTTTAGAAGAAAACAAAAAAGAAAATCATTACAAATGCAGAGTAGATAATGATTTTTTGGACACGAAAGGAGCAAACATAAAGCAGGAAATTTTAAATTAGACTTCATTAAAATTAAAAGTGTACTCTTTGAAAAGTGATGTTAAAAATAAAAAATTAAAAAAAAGAAAATGAAAAGTTATATATCAGAAGGACAGAAGATGTAAGTAACTTGTTGTTATGGATTACAAAGTGGTGGTCAACTTAGCACCAGCTGAACTAATTCAGTTGGTGTTGAGTAAAGATGCTCCACTTGAAGAAAGTTGCCAGCATAAATAGAGACGTGGAGAAGAAGAAGGAGGTGTTGTGGGTTCTTTCAGGAGTTGCTGTTCTAGTCGATGGTTCTCCCGGAGGTGCATGTCATGCCAGCCTCCTCAATATGGATTCCCCCATTATCATTGGAGGAGCTTGGGACCTCATCAATGAGAGTGGCTGTGGTTCACATTGCGGGAGCTCTGCTCCTCACATTGTGCATCGCTTCCTGGCTCTGGAGGGGAAGCTGTGTGCTGGAGAAGTTTGTCACGCTGGCCTTCCTGACCTGTGCTCGACTATTCTCCATTGTCGGAGGAGCGCGGGACCTCATTGCCATTGGGGATGGCTGTGGTGCTCTTCAGGGCAGCCCTGCTTCTTCTTTTGAGTGTGACTTCTCTGCTCTCATGTAGAACCCTCAACCCGCTGCACAGCTCCTTCACCCTGCTGGCATAGACTTCCTAGTTCCACCGCTGACCTGTGGCCTTCCTGGCACAGAACCGTAAATAGACTGGTGTGAGTCCTTATTGTGGGCTCTTAGATTCCCAGTTGGAACTGTGGGAGGCATTGTCATGTGGGAGTCTCTAGTGGGACTCTTGCAAGACATTGCTGTGGGATCCAGGCCCTCTGCTGAATATCCTGGGTCTTAGTGTTATGTACAGATTTTCCTGCATTTTCTTGTGTTTAACTTTGGGTGACTATTATAAAACAGTATTACAAACTCTGTGTCCTGTATGCAGTTGTTCTCTCTGTAACCCCTGACTACAACACTTGTGTAACTAACAAGAGATTAGTATTCAGGATATATTATAAGTTCCTTCAATAACAAAAAGCAACAATCCTATTTTAAAAGCAGGTGAAAGACATAAGTAGGTACTTCACAAAACAAAGAGGAAAGAATGATAAAAATGCACATGAAAAAATGCTCAATATTATTAACTGCCAGGAAAACACAAATCATAACCACAGTGAGACATCACTCAAGATGCAGTTGATACCATGAAACAGGCCATGAGTGTGACTGGGGGGCTCAGCTGCTGGTCCTGCTCAGACTCCCTGTGCACTAAATACAAAAACTTGTTCATTATTTTTTTCTTGTACTACACAACAGGATTCTAATTTGTGTTGTAACACCTATGGCAATGAGAAGCTTGTTTGTGGCTCCCACAGAAATATTTCTCTTTGGATGAACTAAGGGAAGGAATACCTTGACTTTTCATATGATGAATTTGAAAATAATAGACAAATCATAGGAGGAAAGATGGTCCTTAATTTAAACTTTCCTTGAATACTTACTTAATTCATGGATTTTCTGCTTTGGTCCCATAACATCTACTGTAAATACATGAAAGGGTTGAATTGATTTCATTGTGCCTTACCTCATTACTGGAAACAGGAAAATTACTTCCTATCATGTGCAATTTGGTCTTATGTACTTCAATGTCAAGTCTAATGCCATATTCTCAGAGTTCTTCTAACTATTACTTCTGGCAAGTAGGTGAAAGAACTGAGAATACAGCAATATCTGGGTTCATAAACACTTCTGATTGCAAACAATTTGGTTCCCAAACAAAAGTTTTCATTCAAAACTCCACATTGGATGACGCTGGTAATCTTCCCCACACAAACACAAATGTAGCCATTTTCCCCAAATTGTGAAACAGATTAATACACTGAGATGCCACTGTCTTCAGTTCGGAAAAGAGAAGTCTTTTTCTATTTTCTTGTCTCTATCCCTTACCCTGCCCCCACCTATATTTATCTATCTCTATCAGTTTTTGTAGCCATAGAGTAATCAAAGCGGTATACTGTAGAAAAATAGATACTGTATTTATTCTATGTGGTCCCTAAACTATAATTTAGACCCATGGAGGTTGGCTAGAGGCAGATCTCCTTCTATTTAAATAATATAACCTCTCTACAGATGATATGAGAGCACCTCTGCAACCCTGATAGTGTCAAGTGGACAGATATCTACTGAAACCATTGTGGAAGATATTCATGGACTAGGTGAAATTAAATGACCTGTTTCACATTCCTGTTAAATCCTTGATATCAGGTATCTGTATCAGAAAGGTGGGATATAAGGATTCTCATAGGCAAGGGTCACTGTGCTGGCTCTTACTTATGGCATGGATAAGAAAATGCAGGGGGATACTCTTAGAGCAGCTAGGTAGGTGCCACTTAGATACAAAGTGTAACTTTAGGAAATGAGATTATAAGAAATTATAAGTTTAAACTGGGCATTGTGGCACACACCTGTAATCCCAGCACTCGGGAGGCTGAGGCAGAAGGATTATTGAGAGTTCTAGACCAGTCTGGGCTACAAAGTGAGCTCAAGGTCAGCCTGAACTGCATAGTGAGACCCTGTCTCAAAAAGACAAAAAAAAAAAAAAAAAAGAAAAAGAAATAGTAAGTTTGAAGTTATCCAAAGGTGACTCTGGTTTTGGAAATAGCTGAAAGTGGTCTATCTGGAATCATCATGCTGGACAATTCTGCTAGGGGAGTTGAAAAAGAAACACATTACCACAGAGGAATGAAGTTGATTTTCTTGGCAAGTCCATAAGCCTAAAATGAAATATGAGAGAGTTCCTCAAAGTGGCACTTTGAAAATGCATGCAGCTCTGAAAACATCGGGGGGACCTGCACTCAATGAGTATCTAATTCTGAAGCGATTTTCACAAAATACGGCCATGTCTAGGGGAGGAGTTGTTTATTTCTTGTGATAGAGAATTTCTAAGGTTACTAGAAGATCCAATTCTGGTTTGTCCCACTAGAGAATTGATCACATTTCATAGGAACCTTAAAAAGACGCAGTAGGGCTCTCTGATCTGTCCTCTATGTGCTCTAGCTGCACTGTTTTCTCCCTGCTGTTGCCTCTTCACTCCCTAGTGGACTCATTTATCTTCTGGCATGGCAGCAAGGCCTTTCTGGAGGTCACTACCTGCTTAGCACATGTTTACAGCTGGACAGCTGCTGGAGCCAGCTACATCCAAACACCAAGGGGTGACTGCCTGCATTGTATAATCTGCAACACAGAGTAACATCTGCGGCCCTTTTTCATGGGGATGGAGTCTGTCTGCCTTTCAACAGAAACCTGCTTAAATAATATATTCTATCAGAGGAAGTGCACTGAGAAATTCTGATTCAGATTTATATAATGAATGAGACTAGAGCCTTCTCTGGACAGCAGACTTTGGTAAGTGGAAAAAGAGATCATTAGGGCAGACGACAGGGTACCAAAGGAACTGGGGAAGAGACTGGGAAGCTGAAGACAAGTGCTGGGGATGACATCACAGCTTTGCTTCTAGTCAGTCTTACAAGTCTTTATGGATGAAGGAAGAAATTGGGCAGCCATTATCATAGAGCATCTAGAATAACTCTCTTTTATCAGGTAAAAATCTCCAGGTCGGACGGAATGCAGGAAGCATGTAGGTGTCTTCAATTCGCATGACTGCAGTACTGATGGTTATTCATCTCCACATCAAACATTTCCATACTCCAAAGTATCAGCCCTCTGTTTGTGTTTCCTCCAATCTTGGCCAGAGACTTTAGGTGGGGCTAAAGCATGCAACCCAGGCTTGGACAATCAATTCATCACCATTTTCTACCCACAGTGATTGGTTCAGGATTAGTAGCAATAATGACATTCAATGATAATTTTTCTGGGACCAGACCAAGACAGAAGTCTTTCTTGTAAGGTTGAACCTGAGAAAATATAAAGCTGGATTTCTTTCAGCCATCTGGAAACTACCAGGAGCTTGAGACTGAAGCCAACACAAGGCAGACAGATCAGAGAGATAGAAAGAACTGTCTCAATGACATTGCTTGTACTCTGAATTCAGCAAAGCCTGAAGTCTGGTCTTCCACTGGACTTTTTTTTTTTCTTTTTCTTGTTTTCCCTTTTTACTTTGGTACTGGGGATCAAAGTCACGACCTCCTGCTTGCCAGGCAGGCACTTGTGGTACTTAGCTAAATCCCTGGCCCACTGGACTTTTCAATGCTTTTTTATTTTCTTTTTGTTTTAAATAAGTTTAGTGTGAAACATCTGTTTGCCATCCCAGAAGCTATGACTGTATCATGACTGTATCAGTTCCATGCAGCTGAAGAACAAGGGAAGGAACAGGTGGGATGGGACTATTGGCAGAAGTTACAGGGTAGTGAGCCGCAGTACTCCATGAGGAAGAGATTTCAAGAGTATGAAGAGGATTTTTTGTGGTAGAATTTGCAACCTATACAGAATGGTCTCTTAGAAAGGGCAGTGCAGAATACACTCAAACATCAAATGGGAAGAGTTGAATTGAGTGCTCTTTAAATTTATGTGTTTCAAAGTAACTTCTTAGTGACCATAGCAATAGAGTTACATGCCCTTTCAAATTCCCTCTCTAGGTACCTCAAACATAAATAAGAAATGATAAACATAATGTGGCATAAGGATTGTAATTCTGATAACAACCCTGGTGGACAGAATTTTCTCTACCACTGATCTAACCTTGGCCCACACCACTGCATGATTCCAAAGCTCCCATTTTCTTCAGGGCAAAGATGGATATGAATCCTAGCATCAAGCACACAGCTTTGCACAGGCTGCACTCAGATGGGGCTTACCACGTAAGTGATGTCTTAGCATGAGAGGCTCTAGTTAGGATCCACATCTGGAGCACAGCTACTTGGCAGTCTTAAATGTGGTCATGAGGGTTCCCTGGGTTGATGATAGGCTCTCCTACACCACTTTACCAGTCCATGGGAATCCAGCTGTGCTGAGGGGAACTGTTGGCCTCAAGACATGGAGGAGACAGAACCATGCAGTCTCAAAGTCTTTCCTATTTTGTCCTCACCTGACACTGCAAGTGTCTGAAAAGACACAAAGTCATGCATTCATTTGTTCATTCAGCAAATTCTCACCAAGAATCCACGGTGTGCCACACTCAGGTTGTACAGTGCTGAGCAAAGGAGACAAAGGACTTGCCTGTGAGCTTCCAGAGTGGCCCCCCTCTACCCAGCCTGGTGGACGCCTCCTTTGCTACTTGCTCCTGAGATGCCTCGACTCAGGTACCCAGGGTCTGTCCTGTGTTTCCTTTGGATTCAGGACTACTTGCCCTTTGCTGATGCTAAAGCTCTTGTCTTCAGGACTTCTTTTGATTTGCTTCTCCTTTTACCTTAGAAGATACAGCTCCTAGAACCTAGGAATCTGTTTTTTGTTTTTGTTTTTGTTTTTTATCTGTGCCTGGATCACAAAATCCTGGCTGGGTACTCTAAGATGCAGCTGAGGCCTGGGCTTCCCAGGAACAATTTAATGGTTATGATCATTGCGAGTTTTATTTTTTAAATATCCTTTTGGGTTAAATCAGTAAAGCCTAGTTCAAATTCTAAGAAAAGTATGCATAACACTGACGGGTGATTAAAAAGGTTACGTTGAGGTTACTCCCAGCGATGGTTGAAATTTTGACTCTAATGCCTGAGGATGAGGGTCCTGGCTTTCTCTACCTGCTGCCCAGCTGTCTGAATGCTGTGCCAGCAGAGACGCACTCTGCTTGCCTGCCAGGCAGATCGGGATGTGCCAGGCTCTTTTTCCCCCCATATCTCAAAGTTGCTGGGGTGAGGGAGACGGGATCCAGTCCCCAGGGACCACCTTATAGTCTTAGCCTGGTAGGATCCAGGTTCACCTTTTACCTTCAGTCTGGACCAGGGCTCTGGCACTTGACTGAGACTTCCTGGAGCAAAGAGAAGCCAGCTAGTGATCTTGGGAAACTCCCCGTGTGTGTGTGTGTGTGTGTGTGTGTGTGTGTGTGTGTGTGTGTAGGGGTGTCAGGTTGGGAAGGTGTAAAGAGGCAGAAAGCTGGAAGGAAGGAGCGCTCCTTGCCAGAGAGAGGATGCTAATGTTGCCGTGAGTCCAAGACAATCCCCAAAGCGCTCGTATACTACATGCCCACGTGCGTGCGTGTACCAACGGAGCAAAGACCTGAGAGTCGGTGTCGGAGGCAGAACTAGGAGACGCAGAGGGACCGCAGGCAGAGCCCCAGCGAGCGCGCCGCCCTGGCGCTCAGCCCAGTGGCCGCCCACTGGCGGGGGAGCCGCGAAGAGGAGGCGGTGGCAGCAGCCGCGCGGCAGGGTTTCCCCGGGCTTCCCCTCCCCGGGTCGCAGGCGCCCGGTGCAGGCCCAGGGAGCGGAGGTGGCGCCTGGGCGCTAGGGGTCCGGGAGTCCCCGAGGCGCGCCGGCTTCCCCGGCAGACGCGGCGTCCGAAGCGCCAGGCGCGACCAGCGCAGCATCCAGGAGCCCCGGGGCCCAGGGCGAGAGGTCTGGGCTGAGCCCTCCCCGCCCCCGCTCGCCCCCGCCGGCGCCCGCCTCTCGCCCCCGCCCGCGGCCTGGAGCGCGCCTCCCTCGCCGCCCAGGGTCTGGCAGCCGCGCCGGCGGAGCCGCGGGAGCCGCGGAGAGCACCAGCCGCCGCTGCGGGAGCTGCTCCGGCCGCACCATGCGCGAGCTGGCCATCGAGATCGGGGTGCGAGCCCTGCTCTTCGGGGTCTTCGTGTAAGTAGTGGCGCGCGGCGGGCGGGGCGCACCGACGCGAGGACCCACCAACCGAGCCTTTCTGCGCCCCAACTTTGTTTGCGCTGCTGCATCCCTCCCGGGCCTGGGTGGGAGGTCCCCTCTACGCCTGGTGGCCCGAATGTGTCCTAGGGGACTCAGAAAGACCCCTGGGACCCTCGACACAGAGCGACCCTCGCGGACCAGGGCCAAGGCTGGACCTTCTGGGCCCCGGCCGTACTGTGCGGAGGGTCTGCTGTTCTGATCTTCCTGCAGGCGCCCTTCTCCGGCCCCACACCACCTGTCCTGTCCGAGGAATTTAGGCTGCACCCGTGGCCTAGGACAGCATCCTGACCTGCGCCCTCCGGAAGTTTCTCCCTCTGTGTGATCTTTCCAGGCCGACTCTGGCGGTCTTTGCTCTTGGTCCCATCGCCCGTCGCCCCCACCCCCATCCGCACCCTGCCTTGTCCAGAGCCAGGCTGAGTCTCCTTCACCGTCCCTGACTCCTGAGCCCGGGGTCCCGCTGAGCGTTTTCCCAGGAGGCGTTTGCAGTACTTCTCCCGCTGGAAAACTGTTGCCAAGGAAGCTCGGCAACTCAGGGGCCTCAGCCCGGGTGTGGGCTGAAAAGCTCTGTTTAAAGTGGATCTCTGCTTGAGGTGCGGGGCAGAAGCCCTTCTGGGGCGGCAGTGAAGTGCCCTGGGGTCTCAGAGCGATTGGCACCTAGGGACAGCAGTTTTGGAAAGGGGGCGGGAGGCACTGACGCAGATTCCCTGGGAGATGTTTGAATTTCCTCAGCTGCCCCGGAATCGGAATCGGCATCAGCCTCCAGAGCCCAAGCGAAAAGGAGGTGTCCCATCTCTTATTCAAGAACAAAGCCCAGACTCCAGCTCACTCTGCCTCCTCCTGTCCCTCATTGGCACCCACCCCTGCCCTTGTCCCTCTATTAGCAGACCAAGTGCTCTCTGTCCTTCTGACACATTTTAAATATTAAAGTTGCATCAACTTCCTGGTTGCCACTTTTTGGGTCAGACTCCTACCAAGACAAACTGGAGGTCCCTCTCTGAATTTCTGCCCCAACCCGTATTCATCCATGGCAGGTGTGCTGTGTCAAAGATGACTTCTGTTCTTGCAGCCTAGGGTGTACACATGGAAAGAAATGCCCTTTTTTGCATGTGTTTCTTTACTAGGGATTAGATTCATCCAGAGTGTTTATTCACACCATCAGAAAAGGCCATGAGCTCCCCCAGATGCAGGCAAGCCCCCCTCTCCCGCTTTCCGACTGAACACTAGTGTTATTCACTGAGAAGAAGGACTGAGAACTTCATTTGGGTCCCAATGCATTTGGAAAAACAAAATACTTCTCCCTCCTCTTACTCTGTTTCTCTACCTTTGGAACAAACATTAAAACTCTACCTTTGGAACAAACATTGCTGTGTGATCAGATGGGGACAGTTTCTAGTTGGCAGATAGGCTAAAACCTCATTAAATTATTATGTGACAGAAATGATAAAATAGTGTTCAGTGCACAGCAGAATTTAACATTTGTTGGGTGAATGCTTGTGTGAAAAATATTGAAATAAAGTGAGATTGGCTCTTAGTCTACCTGTTTTGATTGCTGCAGGGAATTCTTATTTTAAAAATGGTCTAGTAAAATGTAAAATATTTATATCGCTTTCAACTTTCCCTTCAAATAGTCCCCCAACCATTTATGAGATGTTTACAAATATACAATGGCCTGTGCAGTGAATTTGAAAACTTGGTAATTATTGTTTATGTGCTTCTGGCTTCTATTAAGGATGTTATGTAAAATCAGACAGGCATTTTACATTCTTTTTGTTCCAAAGTTCCCCCTTGTATTACTTAATGTGGGATCTGCTGTCATCTCCCCCAGTGGGACAAAAATGGGTATTGGAGGCATTTTTGGATGATTATATGTTTCACATCAAATTGGAAATATTAACTTGTAGCTCTCTTTTCTGCAAAGACTGTCTTTGGCACTGATGCAAGCCCCCTATGGGAGTGGGTCTTGTATTGTCTGATGCTGTTTTCAGGCAAATAGCGACTTCCAGAAGACCCTGAGAACACAGACACAGCCAACCTCTTGTTTTCTCAGATAACTTTTTGGTGCCTTGACAGAAGTTGGCTTTGGGGGAAAGTTTTTTTCTGTCTTTTGCCAGTGCTGGAGGGCTGACAGAAATTGGTGGGTTCTATGCAACTCTACCCATGAAAATTATGGTCTTCCCAGCTAGAGGAGGAATGTGAAGTTCATTTGGGCAAGCACATCTGATTTCCCTGCTTCAGGGCCCAGTGTAGCTGATGTAATTCATCTCCTGTTTTGGTTTGGTATGTTGACCGTATTTCCCAGGATGAGAGCCTTGTTTTGTGAGAGGAAAGCATATCTCACTTCTGCAAATTCATGCTCTGAAGAAACTTCACCTGTAGATGCACTTGCTTTCTAACTACATTTCCCCCTTTTGGGGAGCACTGCACCAAGCCCACATGCCCCCCATAGATTCCAAGTTAGACCTAGTGAAATGTGTTTTGGACCCATAGGTAACAGGGATGTAGGTTTTGTTTGTTTGTTTGTTTGTTTTGTTTTGTTTTGTTTTAAGGAAGTGTTTTCTATTAGCAGATCAGGTGTGGCGCTAATGTTTAGTGCAATGAAGATTTCTGGAGGAAACTCTCTGGATAATGCTCAGAGCCTTTTGGACAGCCCTGCCTAAGACCTTCAAGTAGCTGGGAAAAAAACTTAGCAAACAATAATGCAAATCAGGGCTGGCATATAAAGTTTACCCTAAGAAAAAGTAAATTGGTTACCCAGTGTCTAGGAAAAATAAAAGTGCAATGTGTAGCTTTGAGGCTACATTTAGTGTTCTGAAGTATGTGGGCTTGGGACCCTACTGCTCTGATGTAAGGACTGGACAAAATAGGGAAGAGCAGCACCTAGGGATTCCTTCTGTCTGCTGCCACCTAAAAGCAGGGATTTGGTGAGTGCCTTCACAAAGGCCAAAGGTAGAGCTGGATGATGTTCACCAGCACTTAACTGTTGGTCCACAGCCCAGTGGTATATATTACTAGTATACTATTTTGCTAACACCTGCGAAGCATCTCTTGTTTATTGAGGGCTTACTACACATCAGGCAGTAATGAAGACTGTCACAAGTGCCATTTACCTGATGAGGGAGTATACTGATATATCTTTGTCGTAGGTTGAGGAAACTGAAGCACAATCAGATTAAAAAGCTGCCCAAGTTACAGAGCTAAGAAACAGCTCTGAGATTTAAATTCAGTTGCTGAAGCTGCATAGTTGGAATCTCATCACCTCGCTTCAGAAAAAATGTAGCCAGAACTGGTCAGTTGAGGGCTTACTGTGTGCACAGGGCATGCCACATGATTTTTCTTTGAAACCTCTTCTCACTCTGAGGTGGATACTGCATTACCCCCAGTTTACATGTGAAGAAGCTGAGTTTCAGAAAGGCTGAGTGACCTGCCTGCTTGTTCAGCCAGGTAGAGGACTAATGTGGGTGTAAAAAGGAAGTAGATCCTCTACCCCAAAGCGGTGAGCCACTGAGATAGAAGTATCCACCGCTATGGTTCACAAGGTGAACACATCGTATGAGTAAGTCCCTTCTGTTACCTGGTACATCCAGAGAAGCAAGTGTGTGTGATCTAAAGTAATCTATGGGAACAAACATCATTCTAGCTTGAAAATTAAATCTTAGGTTGACCCTTCAAAAATGAAGGGAGGACAGGGATGATTCAAACTCCCTGGAAGATGGGACTTGGCCTTGCTACAAAATTGAAAGGTAGGATATAGTCAATGAGTAAATTTCTGGGAAGAAGTTAGATGGCCATCAGACATAGTTTAGAAAATCCTGACTTCATAGCATGGCAGAAAGGACCTGGAGAGACAACAGCAATGAAATGGTCAACTGGAATGAAGTTACCTGCCTGCTACTTGTCCACCTGAGTTTCCTGCACTCCTCTATCCCTCTGTCTCTAGGTTCCTTTCTTTCTTTCCTCCCTATGGCTCCTGATGCTCTCTGTCTGCAATGTTCTACAAGTATGAATCTGCTTCGGATTCTGGGACACTCAGGTTGTGGCATCTGCCTCATCTCAGATCAGTGCTGCATCTTCCTTTGGCTATACAGGAAATCTCTGTCAGGTACTAGGAATGAGAGAATAAAGGCCAGGAAGCCTCCAGTGAGCTAACTGTCCAGCTGAACAAGTAAAGAGTAGGCCACTATGCACATGTTCCCCCTAATGCAATGACTGAATTTGAAACTCTTGCCTTCCAACATTTCTCTTTTATCAACCATCCATTTGCCAAATCTTTATCTGGCACCTTTCAGATAGTAGTATTAGTGCCTTCCCCCTTCATTAGGAAACTTTGATTGGTGTAATTCTAACAAGACAAGGAAACTTGGTGCTTTAACTGGTCCAGATGACTTACTTAAGAACACTAGAGGTTGGTTGATGTTTGAAACATTGACACGAACAGCCCTGTCATTATTGTGCCTAAGAATTCAGGCTAGTATTGCTCCTAGAGTCTCATTCCAGACTGAGACAGTCATGTTACTTAGAAAAAAGTACTTAGTTTTACTGAAAAGGAGGGATAATTAACCCTGGAAGGGATCAGAAAGTTGAGGCGGAGCTAGGGAATGCTGCCCAGAGCTAATATTTTACCTGAATCTTGACCATCAAGTGCCAGGTGTACATGGCCTGAGAACAAGAACATTTCTGCAAAGCAAAGACCCAGAGGCACATTTTCGGTGGGGATCAGCCCTACTAAGTGTGGTCTCAGGCTGTGTTTTTAGGGTGGGTGTATTAAGAAAGGTGTCTCAGATGAGAATGTGAGAGGCCGCAGTCCCCTGCTGGATCATACCTTAAGTGGGACGTCCTAGAGATTCAAAACAGAGTACTGTGGACAGATATTTGCCCAGTGATGGAAAGAGGCTGTTCCATTGGCCATGCAGGCCTTGTTCACTTTTGTGAGTGACAGTAAACAGCTCCACTGCTTCCACTCTGCTGCCCTGCTCTCTGAGAGTTTGTCTTTTATTGTATTGTGCATTGTGGCCAGTCGAATCCATGCTTTGCTCTGGACCGTCAGTTACTGCATTCTGGGGACTAGGTTACACCTTCATCTTTGCTTTCCCTTGTTCTGCACTTCGTCTTGCCATGAGCATGGTTAATGTCACACGACCTGATTTCTGATGATCAATTTCCTAGAGCTCTG
Source organism: Dasyprocta punctata (assembly GCA_004363535.1). Classification (NCBI taxonomy): domain Eukaryota; kingdom Metazoa; phylum Chordata; class Mammalia; order Rodentia; family Dasyproctidae; genus Dasyprocta; species Dasyprocta punctata. The sequence continues at coordinate 31,278 of RJWM01015330.1, forward strand.
AATGTTTTGCATCAATCCAGGAGGAAGCTACTTAAAGGGTGGTCTGCTGACAGCCTAGTCAGCCTTAACTGAGCCTCAGTTCAGACGTTGTTGATACGTTGGTATTCAGCTGGATTAAATTAAGAAGAGAGCCCTGGAATCTGCATTTTTATCAGGCAATTCTTCCATCCATCAGGTTTGGAAACTACTAATACAGAGCCATTTGAGGGGCTCTTCTGGTTCTTCTGCCCTTTCTAACCACACAGCCAAACTTCCTGACCTTCCCAGTCCCTGCCATGGAAATAAATGAGGCCAGGTGATGAGCTCTGGTCAGTGGAAGATGCGTGGAATGACAACAATCATCGCTAAATTGAGGCAGCATAAATCCCCTTCATTGTGGCATGCAGTTCCTTGCTGACATGGCAGAAGTCTAGGAGGGAGGGGTCAGGACGATGTCCCTGGATGGTCATGTCCCTGGATGGTCATGGAACCTGGTGGGGAATGAAGAAGGGAACTCTGTGTTAACTGAGATGTAGTGGTAGTTGGCTACTATAGCATAAATCTATTCTAACTAATCTACCTATAAGATTTTTGTTTTTGTGAAATGAGCAATTGTCAAATGAGTTGTTCAAAGCAAATTGGTATAATAAAAGACCATGAACTTTAAAACTAGCCGAGTCCATATTTGAATTTTGGCTTTGCCACTAATCAGCAAGTTGCTTAAAATCTCTCAATGCCAGTTTCTTTATGTAGGAAGTTAAGATAATACTTATCTCACAGAATTTTATTAGTTAAGATGCTATTAGTGCCACAGTATGTACAATTAGATGTCTTCTTCCCACTCTTGTTGATCCCTGTCACATATATGTAGTGTCTGTGAATGGCATTGTAGTGCAGTGGTTATGATCATAGCCTTTGGCTTTGGGCTGTCAGCATTTAATGATGACTTAAATTTCTGACCTTTTACAACAGTGACTGCAGGACAGTGGATCAAAAGCATTATCACCACAGTTGGGTTGGATAACATAAAGAAAATGCTCTGTCTCTTTTGTTGACTGTAATGTCTGTTTTTTTATTTTTTTTCTTTCCCCACAGAGGTTAGTTCGAAGCAAGTCCAGGGAGCTCTCACCAATCAGATACATACATGGAGGATCAAGTGTCCCTGAGCTCTTTTTCTCTCCCTCCTGGGAAGATATTTGCCTGTTTGTCTGATAAATAGAACATCCTTCTGTCTGAGATATTATTTGCCACTGTAAAATGAGTTGCCTTATCTAGAATTCTGAGAATTGATGGTCTTTCACCACAGGGAGATAAATGCTTATAGCATGACAAAAAGGAGATCATTAGTTTCAGAACTTGTGGCTGCAGTTATCTCAATTAGTTATAAAGGTTGTACCTTACAAGTCTTGTAAAAGCTCAGTATTTCTATTTTCCTGGGACAGTGTTTATAAATATGAAAACTATCTCAGTAATATTGCCTCTTTTAAAAATGTCATCTTGATGTTCTGTGTAGATGAATTGAAATCACTGCTTTGCACTGAGGAAGCTAATTCAGAAGACACTGCTGCCTGTTAGCATGTCCTGATGGGCTAACCAGAAGCCAGGCAGGTGTTAGGGGAGCTCTGAAATTCCCGGGATGAGGGAGAGGCAGGTGAGAGGAGCTGGCACAGGGAGTTCAGAGACAGCTTCATCACAAATCATCCCACAGAAGCCAGGGCCTGACTGCTATTCTGTCTCTGCTAAAGACAAAGAAGCAAAAAGAGGGGCAGGTAAGCTGCAGGAGCATTTAGGTTGGTTTTTAGAAAACTGGCAGTCTGCTGGTCAATAGTAGGTATTTCTTTCTGCCTTACCAAAGGATTTTTTTTAAAAAAAAAAAACGTTTTTATTGAAGTATTAGTTTGAACTATATGAAGTTGCTGATATTTGACTATTTTAGACTGCAAAACTGGAAATTTCATTCAGTTCAACCTAAAAATAACATATACAAAGAAAAGTGCCCTATAAATTATATCACTGCCTGGGACGGCCCCCACCTGCCAAGCCCACCTCTACCATCTGCAGGTCACCACTACCCTAACTTCTAACGCCAATTTTGAACTCTATATAAAATGAAATTGTAGTGTGTGTGTGTGTGTATGTGTGTGTACGCACACATGCGCTTTTGTGTGTTTTGGCTCAGTGTGTTTTGAAGGTTCCTTTGCGTTGTCATGGTCAGTTATAGCTTGTTCATTCTCATTCCATGGTATGACTGCATCCCTATTTATCTACCCATTTCATATGTATGGATATCTGCATTATTTATTGTTTTTTGTGATTAAGTGTATGACTGCTGTTGTTTTTTGGTGAACATATTTGTAATTTGTGTTCGGTACATATACCTTGGAATGGAAATGCTGTGCTATTCACCAGAGGCTTTTAAAGAAATATTTGACTAAAAGCAATAATCTAGTCTTCACATTGCATTAATCTCCGGCTGTTGAGCAGCTACCTTGCATAAACCATGTAAGGGCCTGGGAGGTGAAACGAAGAAGCCTAAAGTGGATTACCACCTTGTAGAAGAATCCTGACTCTGTGAATGTAAAGATGCACTCTGGCTTCTTCATTTATAAAATAGGTACACAGTCTCGCCTCCTAAGTGGGGGCTGTAGAGATGAGGTAATGTAATGTGTGATGAGTTTCTCATATAAAAATGGTAAATAGTATGTGTGAACAAGTTCCTTTTCATTCTTTTATCTCCTTTTCTTTTTATGTCTGAGGTCAGGACATCAGTCAATTAAAAGATGCCTAATATCCCAATGAAATAATAACAGGGAAAGGGCCTCTCTCAGGACCACAGGACAGAACTGAGCCTCAGACTGATCTTGGAACTTTGGGGAGGGCATTCTGAACAACCATTCAAGAAATAATTGATAAGTTGATTATGCATATATATATATGTTGATACATGTGTACATTGATATATAGTTGATACAAATATATATATATATGCAATGATAATTATATATATATATATGAATATAATTGATGTGTCTCTGCCTTGGTTATAGGAAGGGTAGGAGGTGGAGGTGGAAATCTTTAACATCTATGTGCCAGCTTTGAGTTAGCATGATTGAATCTCTACAGTTCCGTTAGGAGGTGTAATTGTTGCTTTCCTTGCCTCGTATTTGGAGAGGTCTTACCAATCAAGAAGAAATGGGAAGAGAACTTCAGTAGAAAAATGGGCAATGGATATGAATAAGGAACTATCAAAAACACAAATAATGAATACAACTTTAAATATGTGATTTCTGTGGAAATGCAAGATATGTCCCCCAAAAAAAATAACAGCACTGAGTATAGGTTAGCACAAACTTTTTATATGCTTCAGTGAAAGTGTGTGCAACCATTGAAATTAGTTGTGTGGTTAACTGTCAGTTGATTTGAGAAAACATTTGTTAAGTGCTGCTAAATGGCTACATAAGTGCACATGTAATGCGGCAATGTAATGTATTCAATTTGTCTTTATGTCTGTAAGAAAAAACGTCTATAGAGACCCACAAGGAAATCTTAATGGTATTTTTTCCAGGCTGATGGAATTATATAATATGTGTGACTTTTTCTCTTCATGCTGGTTATTGTTTTACATCGAACATTTCTTACTTTTATACATAACCAGAAAATATCAATATGGGTGGTTACTCTTAAAGAATTTTAAAACTAGAGAAGTGAATGAAATATCTTTGAATTGGTCATTGGATAATTCTTTTGTTACTGATTCAGGCATACTTAAGGCAGTTAAGTGTCAAAAATCAGCATTTCTATATTTACACCAATTAAAATATTTTTTATTTTAAAGTGAAAAAAGATAAACAAAAATATTTAGAGAAGACATACAGTAAATATTAACACTCAGAATGTGTAAGTTTATGTTGAAATGGGTAATCAGATGCTGCTGGTTGGATTGTGAATGGGCATAGACTTTTGGAAAAGCAGTATTGCAGTGTATCAGTGGACATCAAATTGTTCCTTCCTTTAAGAGTTCTGGAAAAAATACATTGAGGCACCAAAGTAAGGGATTAAAAAATCCTCATTTCTAAGAATTTTCATTGTTTTATTTCCTCTACAAAGTATTACAAATGTATTTGTGGAATAAAAATAAATTAATTTAAACACATATGGTTAATATTTGAAGGTAGTTTGACAAATTATGCACACATGGATAATGTCATAGCCATTGAAGAAATCATTTAGAAAATTGTGAAGAAACATGGTGAAATTTTATGATAAAATATGAAAAAAGCACTATGTAAAAGATATCGCAGAATAATAAGCACTTTAAGTATGTCTGCTTTGAGCAAATGTTAGAAAAGAATACAGCAAGATGAATGTGATGGAAATGAATATTTCTTCTCATATAAGGAAAAAATTTTAAAGATTATAAAAGATTTGTAAAATTAAAGAAATACCAAAAGTGTAAAGCTCCTTGAATCCCTTCATCTTTCTCTACCAATTCCATTCCTTTCATTTGTTAAACTTTTTAGTACATATTTTTATATAATTGAAAAAATGGAGAATAGATTTTAGTACAAAGTTTCTTAGTATATGTTGGAGTTATTTCCTATCTGTATAGATATACTTGATTCTTTTTACTGGCTGTGTGATTTTCCATTGCATTATACTATTCAAGGAGTTTTAGAATATTTTCATTTTTGCCATTACAAACAGCATTACAATTGTGCATAAATTGTCATGCACCTGTTTATTTATAGCTTTCTAACAAACTTTTACAATTAATTTTCCAGCTCAAAGTCCACATGTGTATTAGCTTTCCCTTTGCTAAGATACAATACCTGACATCCACAATCTAAAGGAGAAAAGGTTTAATTTAGCTCACTGTTTCAGAAGATTCAGTATATGGTAAGCAGGCTCCAAGGCAAAAACAGCAGGGTGGAAGGATGTGGCAGAACAAAGCTGCTTAGTTCATGACACCTGGAAAGCAGAGCAGGGAAACAGTGCCAGAGAGGAATGAGTGGGGAACTCTGTATAGTACCTGAGACAATGCCTCCAGATCTACCCAGAAATACTCAGAAGTGTTCTTTACTAATCTGCTAGGTGTTTCTTAATCCAGCAAAGTTAACATATCAGGATTATATATATATATATGTATATATATATATATATATGTATATATATATAATATGGTTTGGTTGGGCACTGATAAATTGCTCAGCAGGTTATACTGCTTATATTTATATTTCACTGACAGTATGTGGAGGTGTCTGTTTTTCCAGTGCTGGGTGTTAATATTTTATACTTTTGCCATGGAGGGAGGTAACATTTGCTTTCCTTTTCAATTTAATGTTGAACACCTTTCACATGTGCATTGGCCATTTCTATTTCTTCAGTAGAATACTAGTCTTTTCCCTTTGCCCATGCTGCTAGTGGACCTCCGAATTGATCTTGCTGATGTGTAGGGGTGATTATAGATATTAACCATTTCCTTCACATATTGAAGATGTTTTCTCCACATTTATGGTTGGCTTTTAAATTTCTTTGTGATTTCTATTAGTGTATACGTGCTTTAATTTTTAAGTTAAAATCTGCCATTCTTTTCTTTTATGGTTTCAGTTTCATGGTAGTTCTACTTAAAAAGTCTCTTTTCATCTAAAACAGAGATATTCTTTTGTATTGCTTAGTATTTTATACTTTTGTTTTTTTTAATTTTCATTCTGTAGTATATTGGTTATTTTTCACTTGTGTAGTGAGGTGGGGGATTTAATTTTTTATTAAATGATTTATTAATTATGAAATAAACCAGTTTTTGATGATGTCCTTATCTGATGCAACTGACTTAGTTGGCCTACTCAATTAATATTTTAATTATTTTAGTTGCATTGATACTTAGATACATATAGGAGAACTGTCCCTAGGCCCATACCCCTGCCATGACTGTGCAGAGAGCAAGAATGCCTAGGTTTAAAACACTAGCCTGCTGTTTCCAGTTGTATGAACTTGGGTAGGTTGTTTTCTCTCTCTGCATTTCAGTTTCCTAGTCTTTAGTATGAAAGTGATAGTCCTGAAGTAGTTTTATTATATTGAAATCAAAAGTATGGTTTGTTTGATTTCGATGTTTTATAGTTGATTATGATTTTCTGTGTGACCACACACATGCTTAATTCTTTTGTAAATTTACACAGATTGAACATAATGAATACCTTCTATTTGATTGTTGCAAAATTCTAAATATATTATAGTAAGTTAACTGTGCTGTTCAGATCTGCTATAATCACGCTCTTAAGTGTGCTCTTCTAAATTTGGTTTTTCAAATGTGAAGATATGCTATTTATGTCAAACTGAAATAATTAAAGTCTTCACATTGTGTTATCATTGTTGATGATGAGATAATTAATATTTTGTCTTACTGCTGCCAACTTATTCTGTGTTTTCTTTTTGTGGTGTTTTATTTTTATGTTTCTCTCCCTGTTATGAATGTGTTTCCCTAAAATCATATGCTGGAAACTTAAGCAACAATGCAGTTGTGTATGCAGGCCTAATGGAAGATGTTTAGATCATGAGGGCTCTGCCTTCAAGCATGAATTAATTGATGCAGATTATATGGAATGCTTCACGAATTTGCATGTCATCCTTGTGCAGGGGCCATGTTAATCTTCTCCGTGTCATTCCAATTTTAGTATATGTGCTGCCAAAGCAAACACTTGATGCAGTTTATAAAAGGGCTTGACACTGTATATATGGTCCTGTGCCCTCCCTTGCTTCCTTTTGCTATTCTGCCTTCTGCCATGGGATGTTGTAGCACAGAGGCCTCCACTACATGTAGCCTCTTCAGTCTTGGACTTCTTTCCCTCCAGAACTGTAAGAAATAAATCTTGTCCTTTGTAAGTTACCCAGTCTCATATATTATGTTATAGAAGTACAAAATATTCTAAAACCGTTTTCCAATATTTCTTGCTTTAAGCTGAATGGCTCACTATAGTTTTTGTTTTTGTTTTGTTTTGTTTTTGCTATTCTCCTTTTTCTCATTTAGTGGCTTGAATGTCATTATTTCTATTTCTACTTCTGTATTTCTAGTTGATGTTCTTACATTTTCATCTCCTGATGAACTGAACTTTATCTTCACAAACTTCTTTCTGCAGTTCCTTATTTTGAACTCTGCTTTATCTAACACTAATATATTTGTTATCTTCCTTGAAATTAAAGTCTTTATTGGGACTTTTTCCACTCTTTTTATTTTCAGACTATCTGTGTTTTTATGTTTAAAGCACATCTCTTACAAAGAGCCTCTTTTAATTTTATCAGCCTAATCAATGGTTGCCATTTAATTGATGGTTAAACCACTTGTAGTTAAGGCAGTTATTGATATGATTGGACTTAAATTTATTACCTTTTTATTTGTTTTCTATTTGTCTCATCTATCCACTCTTTTTTTAATCCACTGCTTTTTTAATCTTCTTCTAGATTAACCAAATACTTGTCAATATTCCATTTTATCACCTTTCATGTATTTTTTAAAAATATGTAGTAGTTCCTCTAAAGATTATAATAGCCAGTTTTATTCATCACTGTCAGTAAAACAGCATCACACTGTTTCATGTACAATGTAAAAATCTTATGATAGCTAAGTGATTTCTCTTCGTGTCTTTGTTACGTTATTAGATTTTGTTTCTAAGTATAAATCCAATAAAACATTTAAATTACTGTTTGCTTTAAATAATATACATTTATAAAAATTAAGGTTTTTAAATAAATTTGTCCTCATATTTAACGTTTCTGGTGCTCTTTGTTACTTCTTTTAGATTTGTTTTTCCATTTGGGAATATATCCGTTAAGCCTAAAGAACTTCCTTTAGCATCTCGTGCAGTTTACTGCAAGTGAAATTTCTTGGCTTTTGTTTTTTTGAAATTGTCTTATTTTGTCATTTGTCTTTGTTGTTTGTTAAGTATAGAAGCCTAGGTTAGTGGTTTTGTTTCAGCACCTGAGTCCTTCTTTATATTGTCTTGTGGATTCCATTGTTTCTGAAGAGAAATCATCTGTTACTGGTGTTTTGCTTTCCTGAATGTAATGTGTCATTGTCATTGGTAACTCTTAAGACTTTCTCTTTATGTTGTTTTGTTTGGTTTGGTACCAGGGATTGAACTCGCAACCTCTCACCTGATAGGCTGGCGCTGTACCTGTGAACTATAGTCCCAGCCCTCTCTTTATGTTTTGTTTTCAATAGTTTAACTGTACTATGTCTGAGTTGGTAATACTTGTATTTTTCTTTCTTGGCTTTATTGAGATTCTTGGAACTATGGCTTTATGTCTTGATTAATTAAATATTTTAAGACTTTTTTTTCTAATATTCTTTGTGTCCCATACTTTTATTTCTCTCCTTTATTTGATTTCATATATATTGAGCAGTTTGATATTGTTCCTCAGGTCTTAGATGCTCTGTTATGTTTTATTTATGTTTAAATCTTTTCCTCTCTATAGCTCAGTTTAAGACAATTTCTATTGGCTTGTTTTCAGATTTGTTAAGTTTTTATTCTTCTGTACCTATTCTGTAAGTCTGTAAAATAAATGTTTTATTTCACATGTTCAGTTGTTTAATTTTTAGAATTTCCATTTGGTTTTTAGAATTTTGGTTTCCCTTTTGACATTTTTCATATATTTACCAACTGTGTTCATCTTTTAATGTATTTAAAATAGAATTTTTTTCTTCCAATTCCAACATTAAAGTAGTCTATGTTCTGATATTTTTCTGATTATGGGTAGTATTTTCCTATTTTCTTTGCCTGTCCAGTAATTTATTTTATGTGCATTGTGAATCATACATCATAGAGATTCTGGATTGTTATTTTTCCCTACAAGTATTGAATTTTGTTCTTGCATGCATTGAATTTATTGTCAGAAATTGTTAATCCTTGGAGCCTTTGTTTTAGGCTATGTTTGGGCAAGTCTGTTTTGGATTTGCCCTTGATCTTAGGTTGTATCCTTTAATCCTGGGATGTGGTTTTTATCCTCTGATTTGACCCTATTGAGGTTTCAGTGGAAAGTTTAAGTTGGAGAAATTTCAGCCCCAAACTTGATCTACCAGCACTAGGGAGCTGCTGAAATCTCTGCTTGACTCTTCAGACTGCAGCTGTTACTCCCACTGGGTTCCTTGGAGCCTTGCCCTGCTGCTTGCAATTTCAGAGTTAGCAATGATTTGAAGGAAATTTTTACACAGAATGTTATGTTTGCTCGCTATGGCTAACCTTTATGGGAAAATTTCTTTATTGTATTGTGCATTCTTTTATTTCTATTGGCTTAATCTTCTTCATAATTCTCTTTCCTATTCTGCTTTACTGATTGGCATCGTTTGAGGCTCTTCAGTCTGCAGATGAATTTATATTTACATTTTTTTTCAATTTTGAAAGGGAAGAGAGACATTAGGCTCAATCAGGAACAGGTTGTCTTTTTTAAAAAGATTTTCAGAATATTTTGATGTAGACTTCGATTTTTCATGTAAATATTACATTTTAGAAATCCATCAATTTTTACTTTTGCTATGAATGATTTTATAGTTTTCTGAGTTATTTTTTTAATGGCTTCACACTACTGTTGAAATCATACTTGGTTTCAGAAACTCAGCTCTGACTTTACTTTTCTGTGATGACTTGTCTGACTCCATCAACCCTGAAACCGGTGATTATAACTTGGATAACAGAGTTTTATAGAAGCATCATGTTTATCCTTCTTTTAATGACAAAAATATTTGTTTCCTGGTTTTATTATGCTTAATTCAGTCTGATGGACCAAGGAAAGGATCTTCACTCATGTAGTAAGAACATATTAAATTGAACTTTTAAATTTTAGTATCTTATTTATGAAAACCCATATAAACAGAGGGTTTGCTTTGATTTTTTTCTTAACAAAAAGAAAGATCCTTTTACTGTTAATTAGAAGTAACAATCTGAGGTGCATTTTGCTTTAGAGATGAGGATGATATGGAGGAGAGGGAGGAAGAAGAAGATAAAAGTAATAACTCAAGCATACCAAGTACCTACTGTATGCTGTGCTCACACAGACCCACTTAAGTCCTCAAACAGCTTTGTGAAGTAGAAATTGCATAATTCTTTTATTTTTTGGATGTGAAATCCAAGGCTTAGAGAGGTTAAAGAACTTGCCCAGGCTCACACTGTTAATAAATGAGATGTCAGTGCTTTGCATGAAAGTTTTAAATTGAGTGTTTTATGTGTTGGAACAACTTACATCTGGTTTGGGTGCAAAAAAAAAAGGAAGAAAGGAACTGGTTGTGAGACTTTATGATAATTAAATGACCCTAACGACCTCAGTAAAATGGTGGCCATGTGAGAGATCAACACATCTGAGCAAATGGAACTTTGACATTCCCCGGATGGCACCATAGAGTGAGTCATATCGTACCCAATGTCCGATCTGGAAGAGTCCACAGGGTCTGTCTTGTGCATCTTCTTCCTCTACATTTGTTGTTTTTGTTTGTTTGTTTTGTTTTTTCTTACCTGAGAGCCTTATCAGAACCTTCTGTTGTTCAGTGGCAGAACTGAGCCTAGTATCTCAGTCTCTTGGCTTTTCAACCCTCCAAGTCATAATGTGGTGTGTCGCTTCCTAAAAATGCATGACTCTGAATGTTTGGGCTTATCCTTCCCATCCTTTTGGGATCATTTGAATGCAGCCATGTCTCTAGACAGCCTGTGTGAGAGTTGTAAAAGCTGCTTCTTATTAAAACCAACACTTGTCTTAAAGGAAGTCCTGACAGTTCACTTCAGTGTTTTCATTGTGTTTGTGTGGCATAGATGAATGATGTATTCACAGACCCAGAGAAGTGGATGACAGACAAGCCACGCCTGAAGCCAGTATCCTCTCCTCCTCATGGGCTCCCTTGTCTGGGGCTTCCTATGGATCTCATTCTGAGCATCAAGAAAACAATGGAACTTAAGTTCAGAGTAGATATTTCTGGAATTGTTTTTTCCTACAAAGATTAGCTTGAACATCCAAATGATCTCTCCTATCACATTAGCTGTAGCTGTACTTTGGGCAAGGTATCTGGATGATGACACATCATTTTTTTCTTTGGTTCAGTTCTTTGTCTTGGGACATGGGAGGCAGAATGTCCACTCCCAGCTCACTTAAGATGATGTCCATGGCTCCACTGCTGCAGCCTCAGACGTACATACCAACCCCTACTGTGCTGGGTACTGTGTCAGGCTCTGGGAACCCAGATGAATAATGCTACCTGTCTGCCTCATTGCTCCAGGGTATACCACAGGTGGACAGCAAGGCCCTTAGAGACCAGGATGCAGCTGGGCTTACTGTTCTGAGAAATTGCCAGTGTGGGTGGAAATGCCAGCAGGAGTTATGGGCTATAGGGCAGTTGGGGACTTGGGTAGGAAAAATGGTAGTGCTCAGAGCTGGGAGTAAGAATTGAGTAGAAGGCATCAGAGATAAGCTTTGCCTGGGGGCAGCTGTGTCCTTTCCTGTGTAATCTTGGCTACTAGTTCTCCAGTGTCTGGGTCTGCACTTTGAACTGTTGTTGTGGGAGTAATAGCAAATGCTAGACTAGCAATTCCTCCTGCCCCTTCTCTTCTTCCTCCTCCTCCTCCTTCTCCTCCTCCTCTTCCTCCCTATTTCACTACCTGTACAAGATGAGGGGCTTTGCTTTGTTTTGTTTTGTCTTTTTGAGATAAAGTTTTGCTATGTAGTTCAGGCTGGCCTTGAACTAGCTAACTTTGTAGCCCAGGATGGCCTCGAACTCCCAGCAATCCTCCTGCCTCAACCTTCTGAGTATGACGCTACACCTGGCCTTAGATGAAGGTCTTATGATTTGTGTGTAGTTAAATCATAGAAACCTTACATTGCCACCACAAAGTAGGAATGTAGAGGTTCTCATTTTTCTGACTTTATAGGTGGGCAGCTAAAGCTTAGAGATAGGAGTTGTTGGTCTGTGTTAATTTGCCAGTGGGTGGCGGAGATGGAATTGAAATTCAGACCTTCCTGACTTGCAGACTTCTGTTGCCATTGCTCTCTTGCAGCAGGTGGGTGGGGTGCTGTGACTTGAGGCTCATCTTGGTCATACAAATCCATATTTAGATGCAGACGAGTCTCATGGGGATAATCCCAGAATCTAGAGCCAGAGTGTCTGGTATCAAATGCAGCTCTCCTTGGGTTACTTTATCCTCTCCTTTCTCAGTTTACTGATCTGAAGAGTAGGAATAAAAATACAATACTACCTACCAGGTGGGGTTGTCAGAGGATGAATGCTAGCAAGGTGCCATGATACAAATATCACCGTTTTTGCTCTATTTTTCAAGTGCTCATCACAAAACTCCCCTGCATTTTTCTTGCCCCTATTTTAAACCAAGATTTTTTTTCTGGGTCCTTCTCCCAGTGGTCCCCTTGTCACTCTGACTGAGTCTGTCTTCAAGAGCCATTTGTTCATAAGGATTTTTCTCTTAGTTATTACAATTGTAGTTTCTTTCTTTAACAAATGGAATCCCTCCTGCAGCAGACATCGTTGGAACATCTGCCTTCCAATAACCAACATAAAGATCATCGAGATGAGCCTTGATTAATTATCTGTGTATTTTGTACCTAAAAAGTGAATCATGATTTTCACCTTCCTCTCAAGAATGTGAGCTGCCTGATTTGAATTAATCCAGGAGAACTAGTGTTTTTTCTTCTTCTTCTTCAAAAAATATCTTACTGCTGCCTCAGCACTTAGAATTATTGCCTGAGGGTTTACTTTTTCCTTCTGAGACTCTAAAGGTATGTCAAATAGTTTTTGTGTTAAATTTAATTATTTCTAATTTAAATATGAAAAGAACTGGTTGAGGAGTGTGCTCTGGAAAGAAGCGTCCCCATCCCATCAGTAATGTTTTTGTTTCTGAGCAAGGCACTCTGGAACAAGCTGGAAATCTCAACAATCTCGCCTCCAATGGGAAGTCAGAAGGCAAATTTGCGGTGACAGAGCTAGGTTTGATTTCACACTGGATAGACTCAGGTACTAGTGCAGACCAATGTCAGAGGAGACAAGCCTGTATTTCATTCTGTGTGGCCCTCAGTTTTGCTAGCATTTGCCCTGCTAGATGTGAGCCCTCAGGAGAAGTCAGCTATGTTCACCACCTACGTTTCACCACTCTGATGCATTTCTGACCCATCATTCATGCTTCAGCAATAGTAAATGGTGAAAGGAGGAATGGTAGTGATGTGGCTTCAGATCATGCTTCTGCCAACTGGAAGGATGGCTCTGCTTCTTGAATCTCTTGGACCTGGACAGAGACGACTGGGCCAAGGGTGTAATTAGGCTGACAAATTGAGAGGGCAGGTGTTATAGTTAATGTCTATAATGGCCCCCTTCAGCAATGAGAAAGTAACTAAGTCAGATTTTGGTACCAGAAGTGGCTCACTGCTGTGACAGTACTTGAGTTTGTGGCTTAATTTTGTCCACAAGAGGAATTTGGAAAGCTTTGGAAATGTTAGCTAGAGAAGCCCTAGAATGTAGTAATCAAATCTCAATGGGAGATTCTTGATGAAGCTCAGAAGGTCAGACTGCTTATAGAAATGCAGATAGTAAAGGCCAGGTTCAGGAAGATTTAGCTGGGAACAAGAACTCAATTGACATTTGAACTCAAGGCCATGTGTGTTATGCACTGGCAGAAAATTTGTTTATGTATTACCCATGTCCTGAGACTTTGCAGGAGATTGAAATTAAAGGCAGAAAACTAATCTGTTGGAGAAAATTTCAAAGCAGCCCAACACTCAGGCTGAAGTATACATAGTACTTTTTTTATTTTTTTATTTTTTTTGCGTGTGTGTGTGTGTGTGTGTGTGAGATTTACAGTGTGAATAAGGAACATAATTCCAATTTGAAAAGCTTTCAGTTTCACCAGAAAGGAAACACTTTTAGAATTGGAGCAGAGGAGAGCATGGTTGCTGAAAAATTAGCATTAGAAAGAATCCAAATACTTTGCATCAGTAGAATAGGAGATGTCCTAAAGTATCTCAGGAATCAGCAAGACTGATCTTTGCAGACTCAAAGGTGCAAACTGAAAGACTTTGCTTTGAGATTAGATCCCCAGAGTACTCTGCTTGAGAAGGGCCACCTAGCAAATTGGCCCCCCAGAATTTGTTTCACTGTGCTTAGTCATTCAGACATGAGGTGCCTCTGAAGTTATGATTCAGGAGGGCCTTCTGCTGCTCAAACTGGCAACAAACCTTTATATCATCTATGTGATGCTTGTTTTATAGGCATGCAGAATGCAAGAGCTGTAGGATCATGGAGGCTTTCACTCATATTTCAGAGAAAGGTCTATGAGGCCAAGCAGTCAGCATATCCCCAAGAAGGCAATGTATGGACCTGTGAGAGTGAAGCCAAAAGTTTAATAGAGAGCTGAGGAAGCTGGAGATGCTAGGGACTTCAAATGTCCAAGAAAATTCACTGACAGTGAGCAAAGGCAACTCATGAGAATGACCATGAGGTCTGCAGCCAGTGAAAATATTGGAAAGGTGAGGGTATGCCCATGTGAGTATGTGTGCATTGAATTAAACATTCAGACATGCACTATGGTATTATCCAGCTCTTCATCATTGTGACCAAATTCCTTACACAAATGACTTACAAAAAAAATTTTTACACTGCCTCATGATCAGAGATTTCAGTCCATGATCAACTGGCTGCATGACTTTAGGTCTGTGTCAAGACAGAAACATCTTGGTGAAAGGGCACGGTGGAGTAAGCTGCTCACTTCATGACAGCCGGAAGCAGAGAGAGACAGTGTGAAAGCAAAAGCCTGAGAGGAAAAAGTAACCTTCAAAGGCATGTTCCTAGTGACCTAATTCCTCCCATCAGACTCTACCTCCTAATAGCCTATTCAGCTATGAACCTATCAATGAGTTAATTCATTGATGATGGTCCTGTCATCACAATCCAGCCACCTCTTCATTCTTATCTTAATCCAATCAAGTTGGAAATCAAGATTACCTGTCATATCAGGTCCCTGTTTCCTACCGGGCCCATGTCCACAGCTGACTGTCCTATCTTCTGCTGAAGGGTCCCTTTTGGAATTTGGCCAATTTCCCCAGGTGTAGACTTTACACTCAGTTTCTTGTTTCCAATGAGGGGCTTTTAGTGTGGCTGTCTCATCATCGTAGCTGAAGTGTCCTTCTTCCAGAATCACAGCTTTGAGACAAGTTATCTTTTTGAAATTCTTTTCTTTTATTTTAAATAAAAGCTTTTGTTATGAAACAATTATTGGCTTGATGCAGGCAACTTATGTAACATAGCGAGAAAAATGGAAAGAAAATGAAATTATTTATGATCCTACTACCTAGAGAAAACCAACTAACATTTTAAATTATGCTTTTTATTCCTTCCCCCACATTTCATAATACATGATACTTTTCTGCACGAAAGATACACCTCATCTAAAATAAAATTTTGTGGCCTGCTTTTTCACTTGACATTATGCCCTTGATAGTCTCCTATGCTAATAAATATTCATCTTCAATTTCTTTGTCAGAAAGTTTCAGTACAGTCCAGTAGATGAAGGCAAGTAATTAGACACAGTCACTCCTCTAGTGTGGGCAATGAGTAGCTATCTCCAGTGTCCTGCAGATGTAGACAACACTGGGATGAACATCTCGGTACATACATCACTGTGCACATTCCTGATTATATCCTCAGGTTTAATTCTTGGATCAGGAATTTCTGTGTCAAAGGATTTTCCCTTCCACTTTTACCATACTGCCCAGTAGAAAGGTTTTTCCAATTCCTATTCCTTTTAGCACTACCTGAACTGGCTGGCTCTCTTATCATATGTCCATTGCTGGAGAACCCTTCATAGAGCATCCTGTTTAGTGTCCTATGCCTTACTCTGTCACATTTATTTCAGCATATATTGTAATCTGAATTCATGCTGTCTGGTTTTTGTTGGTACCCTATTTTCATGTCTCTGTTCAACCAGGACCTTGCCTGTTGGGATCCTTGCTGTCCTGCAGAGCCTTTCCACAATTCCCTAAGACCTAGCTTATCTCAGGGTGCAGAACATGTTTGTTGAATGACTAAAAGTTTACTCACACCATCCATGACACTCATTATACATAAAAAGTTAATACTTTTTTTTTTAAATGATGTCAATCAAAGTTCACCCTACAGCTGGCCACAAAATGGTGATGTATAACCCTGCAGTAGTCATGTGATTCTTCTGGTCTGCTAAAGTGTGAGACCTTTCCTATGCACTAGCTGTGGGTTGTAATCATTGTGTTTTTTTTCGTATAGTTTGAAATGTCTTCTCTATTCTTGAAAGGTTAAAGACAGTATGCTGCCTAAAGCAGAGTATATTTCCACTTGGCAACTGGTAATCTGCTTGGGCATTTGAAGAGTTCTCCAGTGCTAAGTGCTCTAGCATTCTGCATGCCGAGAGGCTTTTTTGAGGTTGTTTCTTACAGAGGAATGGTTTTGGCGGCTGAGGTACATGTGAGAGAGACTTCATAGTCTTGTTCCTATGTGTGTTGGTCTGGAGAGTCCAATAGCTGGGCTCTTTTAGCTACTCCAGGAATTAAAGTGTGGACAGGGCGTGTATACAGGCAGCTGAGACTGTGCATGTGAGCACAGCCAGAGGACGCTTCTCAGGGCCATGCCTTGGGACTTTAAACCTGACCTCCCTTGTCCAAAAATTTTATCAGATAAAGACAAAGAAGTCAGGTTTATCAGATTTGTGAATGACACAAAACCAAGATGGAAGGCTAATATGTCAGATAATAGAATCAAGACTCATACAAATCTTGAGAGGAATGATGGGCCTGCACCTAACAAGGTAAGCCCTAACAGGATTACATGAGGAGCC
>RJWM01015331.1:0-48095 GCA_004363535.1 Dasyprocta punctata
TCTCATTCTCCCTTGTTTCCCCCTCTCCCACTCTCTCCTCCATCTCCAGCACTGAACAGCTGTCCTGAAGCAGCAGTTAACTTTCATTATTTTATGATTCAGCCCCTTTCATCATTTTGTCATGGAAGGTTTTCAAGTCTGTATGCATGAGAGATACTCACAACATGGCAAGGCCCTCATAATCACCTGTGATTAATGCTAAGAACCCCCAACGGTACAGTCTTTAACGATACCCTAAGAATTGTGATGTCTGATCTTGGCTCTATTACTGTCAAAAGGGCTCTAATCTGCCTGGGTTAAGGGCTCATATGTCTATTCTGGTGCCCATCCAGGGAAACAATTGGCGATTTTTTTTCACTTCCCGCTCCAATATTTATTCTTTTTTCTATTTGCCTCATAACGTAGAAATGGAAGAAGCAAAGAGTGTGTGTCCTCTGGAATCAATTGCAGCTACTGCTATTACACAGGTCATTTGGCCCAAATTGAGGCATCCTGCCTGGTTTTTCTGCGCCTTGACTTCAAGGCAACAGAGAAAGGAAAGAGTGGTTTACAAAAACTTAAAATGCTACAGAGGCAATTTCTGGGAGAGGTCACCAACGTACTGTAGGATATTTTAGGGCCAATTTCAGCCTAATATTAACATGACCAGCTATAGAGATCTCCAATACTATCTACTTATTTTAAAATACCTTTCTATTTAAAGTAGTGGATGATTCCCATGCCTGGAGTTAACTATCAGGTTAAGTAGACAGCTCTTGTTCATACTTGCATGCGTTTTTAAATAAAGTGTGTCCAGTTTCAGGGTTGGCAGTCAGCACACATTTCTTTTAATACTGTGAGATGGTATCACTGAGTTTCTCTCTCAGATTGATGCCAACCACCTATGCAATCTTTGGAGCTTCAATTAAATATTCTAACCATCCATTTCCCTATCTATCATATGAGGCTAATCTGTTATGAATTTTTTTTTCTTTTTGAGACAGTATCTCTCTGTGTAGTTCAGCCTGCACCTGAACTCATTATGTAGCCCAGGCTGACTTTGAACTCATGGCAATCCTCCTGCCTCAGCCTCTTGAGTGCTGGGATTACAGGTGTGTGCTACCACAACCAGCTTGTATGATTTTTAAACTTAGTATTTAGATGCATTGCATCTCATGTTTCTATGAAAATGCAGAAAGATCAAGGAATAATTTAGGATAATTTAGATCAAGGAATTGAGGACAAATGAAAAACAAAAACAAAAACATCCACATTTTTATCAGGGTGAGTGGTCTAATGTGAACTATTTTTTAAACTATTAGCCCCAGGCTATGTCTATCTCAGTTAGGTCTTATGAACAATGTATCCCACAGAAATTATTTCAATGAAGAATAAAATCAGCAAGCTAAAGTTGGTTATTCAACTGATTTGATTTGACTCTTGAGATCCATAGAGAGAAAATTTTTGTTAATGGTGTGTGTGTGTGTGTGTGTGTGTGTGTGTTTCCCCCCAAGCTCATCTATTAATTCAGATGGAGGAGGAGTGGGAATAATATGAAATGAATATCACTAAGAGACAGCTGAATTTGAAGTTGAACTGTAATTATAAGAATCAGAGGGCAGGGGATGTACTTTAGGGGTGTAGCACTTGCCTGGCAAGTGTGAGGCTGTGTGTTCAATATCTGGTACCACAAAAGAAGAGGAAGAAGAAGAAGAAGAAGAAGAAGAAGAAGAAGAAGAAGAAGAAGAAGAAGAAGAAGAAGAAGAAGAAGAAAAAGGAGAAGGAGAAGGAGAAGGAGAAGGAGAAGGAGAAGAAGAAGGAGGAGGAGGAGGAGGAGGGAAGTAATGGGAGGGATGTGACACAAATGAAAGAATTTGGAGATATGTTCTGTTGGAATTAAGATTGGGGGAAAGGAAACAGGCAATTGGATGGCATAAATCCACTTGAATCTCTTGCCTTTCTGCAAGTTGAAAATGTCCAACAGAGACTTAAGTATTCTGAGAAAAAAAGAGCAGATACTTAAAATCTGAAGTACTATTTTTGCTTAACTACTGAATATTAATTAGCAATGACTCTTGAATACTAATATAATTTCAAAAACTTCTGTATTCTGAAAATTGTAGATCTTTTCAAATATGCCATATTTTCTGAGAAAATGTGAAATAACGATTGCATTCATATATATATATACAACAGTCATGAATCACTTCTTGGCTTTTTGGCTAAGATCAAGTGCATCTACTATATATATATATATATATATATATATATATATATATATACAATATTGTTAGCTTATTTGAGACAGGGCCTCACTGAGTACTTCATGATAGCCTTGAACTTGTTGTGTAGCTCAGGCCATACTGAAACTTGCAATCCTTTTACTTCAACCTCAACCTACTGGATTTATAGGTGGCCACCACTACACTAGACTAGTAGTCATATTAAAACATTATGGTTCAGCAATTACTTTTATGAACTAAGATAACTGTTTAGTCTCTAAAATTGCAACAAGAGTAAATGTAGCTAAAATTTGGGGAGGAATGCTGTTGCTTAGATGAATGAAGAAGCCAGTGCTTTTCAAACTTTAAGATGCACTTGAGTCCCTTGGGGATCTTGTTAAAGGCAGATTCTGATTCAGTTAGTGGGGACAGGCCAGAGAATTTTGTAATTCTAAGACATTCCTAGGTGTTGTGCCCATACCACAATTTAAGTAAAAAGACTGCTAAAAGGCCAATTTTCAAAGAATTTGATCACAGTTATCTATGCTTTGATTATATCTTTGACGATTCGGAAAGTGATTCTAGTCCCTGCCAGGGTTCAGTTTCAGTAATGATTATTACAAGTAAACAGACTCATTATTTATGGCTTCTCATTGTTTAGGTTGTGGATCATTAAAGGGATATACCCCTTGGAGTGTAAAAAAAAAAAAAAAAAGCAGGGCAGGAATACAAAGAACTTTTATTTACCTCCTATCCTTCCTCTTTTCTTCAAGACTAATTTAACTTCATCCATGAATTTTTATGTGAGGATTATGGAAGGTATCAGACTGGGTGTGGCAATGAAAAACTGATCTGCAGCTGGGAAATGTGAAGCTTACAAACCTCATGAGCCACCATGGGAAAAGCTCGCCTAATGTACACAACTTATAACACCATGATTGGGAAGCTGACTTTTGGAGAAAGAAAAGCACTTTGGTCTTTGGGTGACCTGAAAATTGGAGTCTTTAAATTTCTCATATTTAGAGACCTTTAAGTACCACACTAGTCACTCTAATTTCTCCAAAAGCAGTTTTTTAAACTTTGTGATCTCCTCCTGCTTTTAGATCTGCTTCATAAATATTTTTGAATGCTTACTTCATTCTAAATGCTATTTGAGAGTCCAGGGATGTAGCAGGATTTGAAACACATGAAAATTTATTATCTCATATTGTAATGCAAGAACCCTCTTTCTTAAAAAACTGCAAATGAATTCCTAATCAAGAATATGAAGAAGTTTTTTTAAATGCCAAGATTATGTGTTCATAACAATGTTATTTATAACAGGCAAAAGGAAGAAATCTAAGTTCTCATCAGCACATAATGAATAAACAAAATGTAATCTACACATTCAATGAAATATTACTCAGCCTTAAAAAAGGAAAGAAACTCTGACACAGGTTACAACAGGTATGAAAATTGAGGACATTATGCTAAATGAAATAAAGTCACACCAAGACAAGCACTGTGTAGAAAAGCACCGAGGGTAGAAAAACTCATAGGGACAGAATGTAGAAAGGTGGTTGCCAGGGGCAGAGGGAGAAATAAAAATCAAATTTACGTATAAATTTTAATAGGTATAGTGTTTCAGTTTTGCAAGATGAAGAGTTCTAGAAACCTGCTGCACAATAAAGTGAGTATACTTAATAATGCAAAACTGTACCATTAGAAATGGTTGAGGTGAATTTTTTCAGTCTTACTATAATTTTTAAAATATGATAGAGAAAATTGAAGATAAGTGCATGCAAGTGTATCCAGGACCTATGGAGGAAAAAGCAGTCTTATATACTATGCTTCTGGAAGTACCACCAGCTCTCTAACCTCCACAGGACTCTCCGCACCACACCCAGCTCAAGAAAGCTCACTGACTGGGATACAAGGCCAGCAAGCTATGTTGTGCACACAGTTTGTGTGCACCATAGTGCCTTCAAATGCCCATTCCTAAGGCTACAAACTATGGCCACTCTGCCATGATGATGTTAACAAGCTCAGCTTTACTGAAAGCCTGAAATCTGTTGCTAAAGATTGAGCCCAACTGTAAGGCTCTGACAGTCCTGAATTCTACTGCATCTGCGAAGAGTTCATGTGTATTCTTTGAGATAATCCTCCAGTTCACAAAGCTATCAGGAGAAATCCTGACACCAAACCGGTTGGTATTTACAGAAATATGCATGGGCTGACATCTGCAGGCCACTGGAGTCAGGGCCTTGAAAGGAAAGTTCCACTGCACTGTTGGTGACTCTCCCCCAAGCTTGGAGGAGAAGTAACACTCCCCAGTTCTCTGTTACCATGAACTTAAGTAATATTTGCAAAATCCATATCTAATAAACAATTTAAAATAGTCAAAAAAGAGGAAGAAGGCACAGAAACTATTGTCACTGTCAATTATACGTGAGACACCCCTGGAAACATAGAAATAACAAGGGGAAAAAGTAAAGTCCAGCCAAATGGGAATGCTGTATTACAAGGACCTCTTATTGGTAAAGCTAGGAAATTTGGTATTAAAAAAATTTATTTCAAGTCTCTCTCTCTCTCTCTCTCTCTCTCTCTTTCTCTCTCTTTCTCTCTCTCTCTCTTCAAAAGCTATAAGACTCCATGAAATATTCACAGTCTTATCTTCAGAGGTGGGTCTGCCTAATTTTTGTTCAGTTCCCTTATCCTGTTTGTGCTTCAATTTCTTCATATGTTAAATAAATGCACTAGTACTTGCCCCCTGGGGTAACTCTGAATGTTGAATAAAATAACAGGTGGGAAAGTTTTAGAGCAGCTAAAAGTCCTAGCTCAGTCAATAAATAATATGATTATTATAATATTCTTTTCATTGTCATTTTATTACAGATTCATCTTTCTCCTTTTCACCCTGGAAAAAAAATCATCCAAAAGTCCAAGCAAAGGAAGCCTTTAAAGTTAGGTGTGCGATTTATTTGTCATGGTCCCTAATGAGGAATTTTCTTCTAAACCCTCTTGAAACATCTGTTGCATTTCAACTCACTAAGTGAAAATAACAGAAAAATAGTAGCATCTGGGATACAAATGAAAAATATCTGCTCATATTTTTAAAAAGACATCAAGAGCTGGGGAGAGAGTAAGAGGGCGAGAGAGAGAGGGAGAGAGAGAGAGAGAGAGAGAGACAGAGACAGAGACAGAGACAGAGACAGAGACAGAGACAGGGAGGAGAGAGAGAGAGAGATTGCTACATTTCTCAAACTGAGATTTGATCACGGAGAGTCCTCCTCTACCTGCACGCAGGAGCTGTTGATGGATGGGCGCACACGTGCAGCACTGCATCTGCTTGGCGTAGGGCTGAGTCCCAGTGCCCCTGCGCTGGGTCAGCACTTTCCTCCTCTGGTGCTGAGAAGTGACTTTCTGCCTGTGTATATTTCCCACTCCCTCCCCTGTGCCGGCCTTTGCTTCTATGAAAGTGGGAAGAAATGGTCCATGAAGTTTCATTTGCCTTGAAAAAACTAGAACTGTCTTTAGAGAAATTGCAAGTAGCACGCTGGCAGAGTGCAGCCAAGGAAGCCTGTGGCCAGTCTGCTGCCTGTAGGAAGCAGGGAATGCCTGGGGAAGGAAGTCCTGGGACCTCAGAGGACAAGAGAGTAATTTACCATTTGCTGAGAAGGGAAGGAAAAGAAACAGATCTCGTAAGTTAAATAGGTTCCTTACTATTGAATGATTCTCCTGGAGTTGTTTTGAATCTAGTCTGAAAGAACTCAGGCATGCAAACAGAAAAATCATCCAACTCATCACCTCGCTAGGCAGGTGACAGTACCATGAACTGGATGACAGGACAGGCAGCTGTTGTGAACAAAGCCTGCTGTAGTGAGACTAGAGACAAATGTTCAGGTGGCCTGGGAGCTCAAGGTTGTCAAAAGGCAGTGCATTTTCCTGACCAGCAGTAAACCATACTCCCATCGTTTCTTCCAGGCTGTGTGCCAGTCCTGATATATCTCTTCCCAGGAGACACAAAGGCATTTACATACCTTTTCTTTGTGGTCTTTCCTGTCTCATCAGCACACTTCTCAGCCCAGTATTTTGCCTTATTGTTCAAAGACAGATGGGAGAATTATCTATAAGAAGTCTTGCTTTTCTGGCCAGAATCAGTCAGAAGGAACATTCTCACTTTTTGAATTAGGATGAGTAAATAAAGTTTAAGGACTTTAAAACTTTTTGGTCTGTACTTTGTATTTGTATATGATTCCTCTTTCCTCTCTCTCTGTCTCTCTGTCTCTGTCTCCGTCTCTCTCTCTCTCTCTCTTTCTCTCTCTTTCTCTTTCTCTTTCTTTCTCTCTCTGTCTCTCTCTGTCTCTCTCTCTCCCTCTCTCTCTCATCACAGAGGTAGTGATGAGCCCACTAACTGATTGCAGAGCCTGCCAGACTTTGGCTTTTTGCATCCCAGCAGGAAAATTCAAATGCATCCTTAGGATGTCCACCAAGCAACAGGAGGCTTCAGTCCAGCTGTCCACTTGGAGTGACTTCTATGTCCATTTCCCCCAAGATGGAATCTGCAAGATACAGGAAATAAACATCTCTGATTATATTCAATTAACAGTATGTAGATCAGGACACGTGAGGATGGAGAAGAGAAACCAGAAGGAGGGGTAGGTGCTATAGGCCGCAGTGCGGTAAAGAAGAACAAGAGAAGAAGTGAGAACATAGCACAATATAAGAAGAAAAAGGAAGGAAAAAGAGAGATGAGGAGAGGCAAAGAGAGCCCCCAAAAAATTTGTTCTAAAGAGGAAAGTAAAATTGAGGTGACAGCTAATGAGAAAAGAAAAGTCAGAGAGGACAGACTGGAATTTAAATTTTCAAGAAAAATCAGTTTAACAGATCACAGAAGTTAGACCAGAATCCTCTGCCAAACAAGGGGTGTGTGCATGTGTGTGTGTGTGTGTGTGTGTTTTATCATTAAATATACGACCCTTCAACTCCAGTTTGTATCATGGAGTATAGAGGTTCCTGACTAACAAGATCAACCTTCCCTATTCTACCCCCTGACCTGAACGCAAAAATTTTCCCTACCCAGGGCATTTCCACTTGGTAAAACCATCCAGAAGAGTACAGAGAAGCAGAAGAAGTTTGGAGAAGCCAAGGATGTAACTTGTCTGAGAAAAACTACAAGAAGGGAGCAGAACCAGCTCCAGAGAAAAGCCATGGGAGCTACAACCACAGGCAGTGGTGAAGTCACTCAAGCGCTCTGGAGTTCACAAGTTGCCACAGACTGCCACGGATGCTGGGAACAAAACTGGTGGAACAGTGGAAGTTGCAGTGGAGACAACTGCACCTTTGGCTTTACACCCGCGGCTTCACCTTTATTTATTTATTCATAAAATTTTTACACTTATGGGGACTGAACCCAAGACATTGCACCTGCTGGACAATCACACTGCCACTGAGTCACTGTCTCCCATAGGCTAATAGTCATTGTTACAGTTTATATCTAAAATTTCCCCCAAAAGTTTCCTATGTTCAGAATTGGGAATTTGAGAAGACGATTGGACCACCAGGATGATGTACTCATCAGTGAACTGAACTACCGAAGTTATAGATGAAGGTGGGGCCTGGTTGGAAGAGGCAGATCACTGAGTTCATGACCTGGAAGAGTATTCTTCTCCCTGATTCCTCCTTTCTCTTGTTCTTTCTACTTCCTGCCTACCATAGGCTGAGCTACTCAGTTCTACCATATCCTTCTCCAATGCATTTTCTGCCTTGAAGCCAGCCCACTATGGACTGAATCTTCTGAAACTTTGAGCCAAAATAAACCTTTCCTCTTTTAAATTGTAGGGATTGGGTATTTAGTCCCAGTGGTGGGAAAGAGACTGATATAGTGATCTTGATCTTTTAAAGTATGCATCAGGTAATATCACTCTCTTGCTCAAAACTTCCAAAGCTGCTGCTCACACTGGAAATAAAACCCATGCTAGCAACCCATGGTGTGGCTTGCATCCTCATCTCCTCCATTAGTCTCTTCATTTTCCTACGAAGAAAGCTCACAATGACCTTTCTGTGGTTTTCCTTTCCTTCACTAAACCTGCATTATTCTCAATTTAGAATACTGTCCTTCAAATATATTGGAGACATTTTGTGACCAATCGACTAATAAAATTAGGGACTAACCCAAGATTTTATCCATAGGGAAGGATGAAATAGTCTAAGAATTGCGTTCAATGGAAATGTGGAAGAAAAAAATTATGAGATTTCATCTTCTGCATCCTAACTTTGTAGTTCATCTCATTGAAAGGACTAATGATTCAATTTGCTGTTTGCACCTCCTCTTTCATAGAATAGAAGCCCTTGAGGGCAGCAACTTGGTGTCTCATATTCTTATCATCTAGAACTATGCCAACAACTTAGTGGATGTTTCCATAAATAAGTGTTTAAAGAATGAATAAATAAAAGTAAGATAGCAGGGTATTTGCACATAGTTTTGAATGCCAATACACAGCAACTTAATGATTAAGTGCAATTATGAGGGATTCAAATTCCAAAAACAGAAACAAGTTCCTTCATGGGTAAAAGCTGTAGTATCAGAAATGGTGGTATCGTGAGACAATCATGAACCTACCAATAAAAGTCAAGCTTCCTGAAGATTTTCTGACTGGCCATTTGCACAGTTTTCTTCTCTTAAGGAGCTCAGTTCTTCAAAAAGAAACACTTGAAAAATCATCTCATTTTCATTTAAATGTTTTGTTTTAGCATTCCAAGAGACATCCACGCACAGCAAGAATTATTTTCAGTGGTGATTATTGCTGTGTGACTCAGGACAAAGCCTTGGAATCTCAGACTTCATATCAGCAAAACAGAGTGAGGAGGTCTGCTGCCAACTTCCCTCTCTAGATTTCTGGGAATATGTTTGATGTGAGTCAAACCCAGTGGATTTGTCTGGGAGAAAAATAAAATGTAGTATACAAAGCACACCTTGTGAGTCATCTCGTTTTTATGTTCTTATCTAATTAAATGAAAAGGTGATGTGTGATGTGTTCTTATTTCAGCAAGGTGTCCTCTTCCTCTAAGAACATTGTTACTTTGAGGCCACAGAAATGAGAGCTCCAAAAAATGAACACAACAAAGAAGGGGGGGGAGAAAGAGAGAGAGAGAGACTCAGTTTATACTAGAACCTTGTAAACCTAGGGGGTAATTCCCATCCAAGAGACAGATTTGATTCAGTTTACTATTTCTGCTGAATCAGCTCTCCATGGTATATCATTATGGTTTTGCTTGACTTGATACAAATTTTAAAAACATCCAACTGACTCATATTAAAAGAGCACATAAAGATACATAAACAGTATGCGAGTGACCCTCACTGTTAGTATTACCTGGGCCACACCTCTTCATGAAAATAGTACAATTGCCTAACATTTTTCTTCCCCTATAAATCTTAGGTGAATGGTTGGGGCATTCCTTGATCATTGCCCAACTGACATACATTGTTTCCTCCTCCCTTGTTCATGAATGAATTGTTTTTAGGCAGCAAAATGCCAGCCCCAAGTGAGATGCTCGCTTATCTAGCTTCCTTAGATGTGCACGTCTGTGTGATACAGTTCTGTCTAATGAGATGAAAGTAAATATCCATTGGGAATGTCTGGGATAGGTTTACTCCTGATGTGAAGGATTAGGTACTAACAGCACCTCTCATGTGCAAAGAGATGATGGCCTGCAGATGCAGTGCCCACCCAGTAACCTTCAATTAATAAGCATGAGGACAAGGTCCATGGTACATAGTGCTTAGTAGAAAGATGAAAAGAGTTTGAATCCCTGACAACATCACCGAGAAGCCAAATCCACAGCAGAAACTGCCAACGTTGTTCTTCTTGAGACATGAGATCAAGAAGCACCTATTTGTTTAAAACACTGACATTAAATCATCTAACACTTACAGCCAAAATTATCACTGAAACAGTAACCATATTAGGTGAGAAGAGAGAAATGGTTCTATAAGGAGGAACTGCATCCCAGATCAATAGGAGTAAAGGACTCTTGGGAGATTCTCTGCTTCCAGGAAAGTATTTCCCTAAGTGATTTCTACCGTTTAGTTCCTGTCCCTCATGGTTTACATAAGGAGGTGAAAATTTGTTCCTCAAATCCTGCCTCCTTGGTCTCCACAGCCTCACTGTTCCCTGATAGCTAATTCCTTCAGCTGTTCCACATTCATCCTTTTTTTATATATAATTTTCCATCCATTACTCACGTGCATTGTCTAGATTTACAATTTTCCAAACTCTGCCCATTTCAATTAGATGCCAGAGTTGCAGACATAACCCGGCAGCCACAACCTGTGCAGGGCTGACAGGGGAGGCGGCTGGATTCCTGCAGGCCCTGTTTCCATGTGGGCCATTTTTGAGTCCAGGACTAGATAATTTCACTCATCTAGAAAATTAAGGTGAATAAAAGAGTAGAAAACTGGAATGGCATATGGTCTAGCTTCCTGAATTTCTGTGATTATCCATTATCAAATCGCAGGCCCTGAGTTATTAAGTCTATTGACAGATGCAATGTAATTTTCTTCAAACAGATAACTGATTCTGGGACTGATAAGGTCTGAATGTGCTGTGCACACTCCCTCATATTTTGATCATTGTTCACTTTCTTCATTCAATACTGTTATCAAATTACCAGCACAAATATATACACAAAAGTAAAGCAACTCAGATGACTCAAATTTATACGCAAAGCTTTCATTTAGTCACTTAAAATTTTCTGACTCTAAGCAGCATTACTTTATAATCTTGGGGCCAAAATAAATAAAAATAAGTAAGAAAATTTTTAAAAAATTAAATCTGTACTTGGGAAAGGTTTGCAATAAGTTGTACAGAAATAGGAAAGCCTAGGCTCTCTACAGAGACAATTTTCAAGATCTTGTTGTTAACAGACAACACTGCTCTGTTATTCCTAAATGGGCAAATGATTTATCTTTTCATTTTATAACTTCTGGCAAGAATATGCTCATAAAAGTAATAAATCAGCACTGAAATATAACTCAGTTTGCAAAAACAACATAAAATCACTGGGCTAATACCTGATACAAACTGACTGGAGAAGCCACTTGTAGACATTTTAAAATGACTTTTTGGAGTGTACATGTTTGGCGTTATAAGAAGCACAGTGAAAGAGAACAACTGTTTCTCAGCATTTGGGAATAGCCATCCATATTATGAAATAAACAAAAATCCCACTTGTTACACAGTTTAGCCTCTGGCCTTGTATTAGTCAGCTTTCCATTGCTGAGACAAAATACCTGGCACCAACTTAAATGAGGGAAGATTTATTTTGGCTCACAGTTTCAAGGACTTCAGTCCATAGTTGGCTTGCTTCAAGACACAAATATCATGATGGAAAGGTATGACAGACGAAAGTTGCTCATAGCATGGGCACCCGGAAGCAGGGAACAGAAAAGGAAAGAACCAGGGACTGGATATAGTCCCCAAGATTCCATTCTCATGACCCAGTCAGACACACTTAGAAGGGTGCTCTACAAATGTCCTAGTAGTCTCAAGTCAGTCAGGTTGACAATCAAGATTCAATATCACACACTCTCTTTTGAAACTATTCTACTTTTCTCTGATTTTCTCCCACTAACATGACTTTGTCAGTGCTCTGAGTTCCAAAGAGTTAACAAAAAATAAACAAACAAATAAAAATAAAAGAGAATAGCTAGATATTTGTTTTCAGATGGATAGATATAACCTACAGGTTATAATTAATATGTAAATATCAGATTATATGATACTTTTGTGAGGGAAATCATTATTCTGTATTTGTGAAGATATGGGTTAGAAAATTCATGTATGTACACACAAACACACACACACGATTATGCTTGAGCTCTTAATGGGAATCAAAATGTTTTTAATAATCATATATATTCACTACTTGCTCACAAAGAGGTCACCATGTACTGAACTTCAGGACAAATCACTGATTATATCTGACTAAGAATATAATCAAGTATGATATTATATAAGAATCTTATTTAACAAATGTACAAATCATAATCCTTGGAATGTCAGATATTCAGTTTTTATTACATCTTCAAGAGGCACTCTCCAAGTACTGACAGTTTCCTTTTTAGAAGTTCTTGGTATTTCTTGCATTGATACAGTCAAGTTAAGAATTTCCATTTTGTCAACTTTCTGGAAAAACATCCCATTGCTTCTGAGATGATCATTTTAAAAGACTGAGGCAATTAGGCTATTGGTTTTTTCCAGTGAGTTGAACCTGCTTATTTTATATAAGTGAATTCTCACAAACAACAAATTTCAGACCTCAATTTTTTGCAGTATTTCTTATGTAATAGACTTCTGGGTGATTCATTTGTTTCAGAATTTCTCACCCCTTCTGGAAGGACCACAATCAGATGTGAGTAACAGAGTTCAGTGCATGAATAAAATAAAAATATTAATTACTCAAAACTGCCTGAATCATAGCAGCTGTGTTGAATGTACAGGACATTGACATAGGAATCCAAGGAGCATCAATATTTATTATAAAGATGTGTGTATTGATTGGGCTGTAAAATGATTCAAAGTAATATATGCCATCTCAATAATTGAACTCCATTCAAAAGAACACCCATGTAGCCACAGTGAAAATTGAAAATGATGATTTTGATTTATTAAATTACTCTATACAAGATATTGAACAAAGAGAGAAAAAGCTAATAGAAGTCTATGGTGATAGTGCTTTGCTCTTAGAAAAAAAAAGGACAGATATGTATCTTCCAGCCATACTAAGAAGTGTCCGATTCTCAGAATGGGGTTCCATATTACTTGGAAGACAAGGAGTGTTTTGAAAGTTGGCCCTGAGACAGAACTTCTAGGTCCACTGTCTTCTGAATGGCTTGCTTTCTTTTCACATCATTTTTCTCTGCCTTTGGACCTTCCCTGGTCACCTCAAAAGTTCATTTCTCTCCTCTTCCAACTCCTGTGTCTATAGGTGAAGATGTGTGCCAACTGTAACAACAAGGATAAAATCCACATTTAAAGAAACTGAGTGGCATCTCATCTATTCAAAATTCTCAACTGTCCAGAATTTCTCCCTACATTTACTGAAACAAAAGGCACATAGCATACCCTTCACAATGCATTTAGGGAGATTGTGAAGGCAGTTTGCTTGTTTTTAAAGGACATTCAGAGTCTTTATAAAGTCATCTCAACTTTTCCTATTCTCTATATCTATGTAGTATAAATTCATATTCAGACCGAGATCCCTATGATATTATAAAAATACCTATTGCTAAGAAACACACAATTATGTTCATAGTACCATGATTTGTAAGATATGAAATTAAATAGAAAATACTTTAAATATAGATTAAAACAAAAAATATTTTATGCAACCATAAACCAAAAATGTTAATGCTTCAGCATAGCCTCATCTACTTATTATTTTGGTTAGCTGGGTTGTGATGGGTTGGTGGCCCACTAAAAGACATGTACACTAAGAATTGGGAATGTGAACTTATTTGGGGGAAAAGAAAGCTCTTTTCAAATGTAATTGTGTTAAACATCTTGAAAAGAGATCATCACAGACTATCAATGTGAGCCCTAAATCTGGTGACAAATGTCCTTATAAGAAGAAATAAGACACAGAGACCAAGTAGGCCAGGTGAAGCTCAGAAAAGAGTACATGGAGCCACTATTTAAGAAATGGTTGGAGTGACAAAAAATGGAAGAAACAAGGAAGGATTCTCTTCTAAAGCCTTCAGTGGGACTATGGCGCTAACAGTACTTTGGATTTGGACTTCTGTCCTCTAGAATTTTGAAAGAATAAATTTCTGTTATTTAAAATCTCCATGTTTGTGACTACTTGCTATGGCAGCCCTAAGAAACAAATGCATGATTTTTTTACTATATTTTATTAAGTGCCTCTCAATAATTGCATGTAAAGTATAAAGATGAAGACTTTTCAGTAATTCGTTCAGCAAATGTACATGAAGTGCTTCTGTGTGCCAGGAATTGTGTGAGACTCTAGACTTACAATAATTTTTTAAGAGATATTATTGCTCTTTAAAATACTTATTGACAATGAAATATAAAAGGTGTTTTTTCTTCACTCTTCATTGAACAAAAGAAAGAAATATCAGGAATTTTAAAGAGGAGACCATGACCTGGGATAGAGAATAGGGAGCTTTTTAATACAAAAGTTGTGAAGATAATTTTAGTGGAGTGTGTGGAAAGACAATAATACTAAAAAAAACCCTGTAAAATGGGTTTAGAGATATTCAATTCAAACTGAGATTCTGTCCATCCTCTAAAAATGCAAATCAAAAGGGTAGTGTGCAGAAAACCCGTAAGACCTATATCCTTTCGCAGGTAGTTATCATGACCAAGGAAATCTTTTCCTCTATTCTATTCAAAAAGAAAAATTAGAAATGGCTTCGAGTCCTCTGTTGTTTTTCTATTTTCCAGATGATATTTCACATTATGATGTGTCATCCCATGTTGTATCAATCACATTATAATATGTCACTTAATGTAACATAAAGCAATATGATTGACACAATCTACTAGGGCTTGTCACAACATTGCATGTCAACCAGGACGTTTTTATGGGTTTTGTTAAAAAAAAAAAAAAAGTCAACATGTTTCACAGAACATCACATCCAAGGCGCAGGGTGGGTAGGGAAAGAAAGGCCCTTTGGAAGATTTTTTTGAGCATTCTTATTAAGGGAACTGATAAACATCTGCTAACTAAATGGAGTCAAATGTCTTCCCTCCACCCATATCAAATGTACCCGATAAACTATTGCCAGACAGTCTCAGGTTCATGGTCAACTTCTATTGCACCCTGTTCCTCCTTAGCTTATTTAGTCCAAGACACCTTATATGATCAATTTTAACAGAACAAATGGAAATATAAAATGAGAGACTCACATCTGAGCCAAAGAGGTCAATAACAAGACAGCCTCAGAAGTAGACTGAGACGTTTTAGAAGCCATTATGGATGAAAATATGGTAATACATAGTAACCACTCAAAACATCTTACACAAAAAGGTACATTCATTATAAAGACATGAAGACTTCCCAAAGAACAGAGATCAGGAATAGAACTGACCCCTAGCGCAAAAAAAAAAAAAAAAAAAAAAAAACAGTAATTAGAACCCTCTTAACATCTTTCCTTATCTCTATGTTTCTCAGTCTCCCCAACTTTCTTCTTTCTGTACCACTGCTTCATCCATTTAGTAAATTCACCCCCATCACAATCAACAAGTGAGTCCCAAATGACATGGAGATGTTGGTGGATGTTTGTTAACTTCCTCAGTGGGATATATTTCCTGTCTCTAAAAGTGTTCTAATTTCCTGGGCATGCAGTGAGAGAGGAAAGGACCTCACCCCCAGCTCCAGAGAAAACTTCAAATTGGCTTCAGTTGACCAGGGGAGTTTGTCACCTGGACAGTGTGTACATATTCAGGGGAGGGCATAGAACCTAAATACATCTAATTGCAGTCAATCCAGGGAAGATGTGCCTAGAATGTTGGAAAACACACTTGTTCCCCTACTCCCTGATCCTATCAGTGAGGTACGCTGGGGACAATAGCAGTCACCATGTCTCTTCTATTGCCCTACTATGAGAACAGCCAGCTCCAAGACTGAATCAAGGCAGAGGAAAGGAAGCCAAGATTTGAGTCCTGGTGACATCATTCGAGTTCTTGATCAAATCGTGCCTGTACTCAAATTTCTCCTAAAATAGTTTAAGTACTTTTTAAAAACTGGGTGTATAGCCATGTACGTGTAATCAGAGGTATACTAGGGAGCCTGAGGCAGGAGGTTCACAAATTCAAACCCAGTCAAGTCAACTTAGACAGACCCTGTCTCAAAACAGATAAATAAAAAGGTCTGCGCATGTAGTTCATCACTGTAAGATTTGACTAGCATGTGTGAGGCCCTACATCCAATCCCTAGGATCACTAAAAATAAATCTTATTTTCTTTTTTTTTTCTTTTTTTTTTTTGCGGCACCGGGGATTGAACTCAACCTCGCGCCTGCCAGGGCAGGCGCTTAAGGCACTGAGCCAAACTCTCGGCCCTGATTTTTTGAGGCTGGGTCGCACTATGTAGCTCAGGCCGGCAAATCTTATTTTCTTAAACAAGTATAAATTTTCTATTTCTTGTACCAAAGGCATGTCAATTTATATAAGAGACCAGCGGAGACTCCTAAAAATTTTAGGAAAATCTCTAGCCAAGCTACCTTGAGCTAGCCAATCTAATCAGTTACACCAAGGGTGAAAACCATATTTGCCGGGGGCTAAAAGCCATGGACCAGATGGCAGAGCCCTTGGGGGGGGGAAGAGTGAGTAGAATTTTGAATATAATCTACAATAAATGGAAATGCCCACTTGCTGGATGAATCTGGATAAATAGCCCTGTATGATTTGGTTCTTCACATGTTTAAATTGGTTGGTCACATTTCTGCATTTAAACTCCTTCCAGCTGGAAAGTTAATTGGGTTAACATTATAGGGTTTTATATCACCCATAGGTTCTGCTAGTAGCAATACCTTCAGCTGGCTTTTTCCAGTTGTCAGAATCCCAACCCTTTCCTTCCAATGTTGCTTTTTGCACTTATAAAATACAAAGAAAGATTTTAAATTCTTGCACTCTATGATTCTACCACTCCATCCCAGATTCTACGGCAATAATACCTTTAAGAACATCTCTTTCAGGGGCAGTTGTGTGTCTTCTCCACTACCACTAAGGGTGCATGTGGCCAGCCACTCTGTCTTTTCTGGATGAATCTTGAGTATGAGGCTACAGGAGGCTGACATACTCATGTATTAAAGGGACTCATCTTGGGATTAAACACAGAAAGAGAAGTCAGGATGATGCATAAAAGTTATGCATAGTGTTTGCTGTTTCATCAGGTATTTTGATTTTTAAAATAATAAATTGGAGAAAATTAAACTTTTAAAATATTACCCTTGTTAAGTACAGTATGATTTGTTCTTATGACAGGCTCTATTAGGCAATTACAAATACTGTTGCATGATATTTTAGGAAATAAATAATGTCTGTGAAATACTGTAAAGTGAAAGTATATATACACTATGATCACAAACTACACACACACACACACACACACACACACACACTAAAAGCTGATAAGAATAAACAGGATATGTGGTTAACTTGAGATTCTCAAAGTACTAGGGTTATGTGTAGATTTCATTTCCTTTCTAATACATTGGATTTTTTGCATAATTCAAATTTGTCCTCAGTAAATAAGTATCACTTTTATAATTGACAATGAAAACTACTATTAACAACTCATTCTATTTTTGTGGGGGGGCATATATTTTATTCTCCGAATTTTGGTCTTAGAGACAGTAAGGGTATGTTGACATGAAACCGTTCTGAGACAATGTAGATATGACATATCTCAATCATACTGAAGAAAATACAATAAATCTGCTTTAAAAATAACTAAAACAGGCATTATCCACTTATGTAAGGAAAGGGAATTTTTTTCCATTATATTTTCTAATTGAAGAATTTTGTAGAAGAAATCATTCCGCTTAGTTCTGCCTTTGAAACTGCTCTAAATCAAAGGTCAGGGCAACTTCCTTCCTGCATCATCGTATTATGGCAGTGGTATGATTTATAACTCTGATTACACTTCGTCTCTTACGCTATGCAAACTGAGTGAGGTCAGAGATTCTGCTTTCACTCAGTTTCCTTGTTTTTGTGGCTTGAAGTCAAATTATTCATTTTACTTTAATGCAGTTTCGTTTAGCCTAATTGTGTACTGGAAGTCTGGCACACATAATTAATCAATGCATGCTAGCGACTGTTGAACAACCGTATCTTGGAAATTTTATTGCAAAATACCAGATGAGAGGAGGAGGATGGGACCAGATGAGGGAGAAAAGCCATGCCATCTTTTCTTCAGACTAGTGTTATCAAACTATGTTGAGAAAAATCAATTTAGGTTTACAGATTTGTCCTCAGTTAGAGAAAAATCCCAAATATACCTTCTTTTATTCTTTTGCCTACCAGGCTGGCACATCAAAAAGCACCATCTTGTATATTCTTGATTTCACTTTGTACGGATAAAAAGATTCTTTGTTTTGCAGGTCACACAGAGTACGGGCCACAGCTGTTACAGTTAGATAACCCAGCACTAAAACAAGACCAGACCTTCACCTTCACACAGCATTAAGTTGTTACTCTCACACCCTTATTCTGATTTCATATGAGAAATTTTGGAAGGAGAATAGCAGTCCAAATTGTTTTGTCAATTAAGGCCTTTTAGCTTTAATTTCCTTAAACTTCGTAGATTTTTAAGGAATTCTGTTCCATGAATGTATGAAAATAGATACAAAAATTCACAGGCACTAACATACAGACACTGTCAAATCTAGCATCCCTTTGAGTGTCTCTGTTAATGGTACAGTTAAATGTGTCCATCATTTTTCCCCTTAATCAGGTGTCTATGGTAACTAGCCACTGGGCTGGCTTTCAGCATCATGAATGCAAGAACTGTTGTTTCTATCTACAAGGAGCTTTCAGGAAAGTACTGAAATAGCTAACGAAGCCCAGGGCTAAGAGTAATATGGTAAGTGTTCTCGCTGAGGTGGGTGGCTGGGGTCATTTGACCTCAAAGTGGTTGAAGTAGGCTTCCTATACACAACTGCATTTCAAATGATAACTCCCAGAACATGAGGTAGTAAAATAGAGACATTTCATCTCCTGGGTCTTCACTGTTCCTCATAGCAGCATTTCAAAGGTGCTAGAACAGGCATCAACTCCACTCAGCAAATGCAAATACTGAGAACACCGAAGCTAACTGACCTGAACAGTGTCACATACCCAGACAGTAAAGTCAGTAAAATGTCGATTCATACCAGGTTTCCTGAAGCGTGCCCTTTGCTCTTCCACCAATACAAAACAAAGAATCTGTCATCTTTCTAAGTTATACTATGCCCACACAGACACTTAACGGAAAGTGAATTATTTGTAAATAGAGATCTTTATTACCTCCCAGAGATATCAAATGAACTTCAAAAGTTGCTTCCTCAAAGCACTTTCCTCTGCTAAAATCAACACAGTACACATTAAGCACCTAACCCAAGATGATAATAATGGGAAACTGGGGATTCCGACACACATTGTCTTTTCATTCCCCTGAAACTCTGATCACCATATTATGGGCTTATGGGCACTGACCTGATTATTTCTCCATTTTGTATAATCCCCATCTTGCACCTACAATAAAGTCCCTTTCTTCTTCTATTTAATTGTTACGGTCATTGCCACTGTTGAATGAAAAAAATCAAACATCTCTGTGCGGCATATTGATTTATTTTGTTCTGCTTTGTTGAAAAAAAGAAAGAGAGAAAGAAAGAGGGAGAGAAAGAAAGTAGAATTAGAACCAGCTTAAAATGATCTTATTTGAGAAGAGGCAAGAAAATTATTAAAGTGATCGAATTCCTCAGAACCCAACCAAATATGAAGAAACTGGAATCACAATGTGCTTCTAATAGAACTATTGCCTTCAAGAAATGACTATAGCCAAGATGAGTCACTGCCTCATGTTCCAGGCACATTTCAGCAACTCTGAGAAATAAAGACAGAAGCATTAAGCTGAGAACCTAGATTTGGCCACCATAGACATACCTTGCCTTACCTTGTCACTTTTGAACTGGATTTAGGAGGCCAAGACTCAACCAAAAATAGGGAATGGCTCGTCTTCTGAGCACTCAACAGCAAACAATGGATATCTGAAAT
The DNA here is from genome assembly GCA_004363535.1 of Dasyprocta punctata. Classification (NCBI taxonomy): domain Eukaryota; kingdom Metazoa; phylum Chordata; class Mammalia; order Rodentia; family Dasyproctidae; genus Dasyprocta; species Dasyprocta punctata. The sequence continues at coordinate 19,963 of RJWM01015331.1, forward strand.
ACATTTCCAGGCTTTCGCTGAGTCAGAAATAATGCAGTGTTGACTTCATCTTGCCTCACCCTTCAGCAGCTTCCAGAGACCAAGAATAACATCTGTTTTAAGACAGTCGACCTCCATTCTCTTCCCAGTATAAATTTTGTCCACTAATAAACTGTTTTTGTTGTTCATATTTGTGTCAAGCTTATGTTTTTAAAATGTACATATATATCTAATTGGGTCAAACTGCATTTTGACAAGACCAGGAAAAAATCAATCAGAACAAAACTTCTTGTTTCTTTGTCTTATTAAATGTTTGTTTTTCTTAAAGGCACGCAGAGGGGGTTTTTATGATCTGTATTTTGCATAGCTGCAACTTTTCCATGTGACTCTGTTTGACATGAGTATGCTGCTTTGTAAACCAAAGAAAAGACCCTTTTTCCCAGACATGGTTCTTTACAGTAATATTTGTGGTCCTTGCTCCATATCATGATACTGTTTACTTATATTGGGCCCAAAAATTAAACTGGGAAAGGATGATCTTGTGACATTAGCCAAAGGCAAGCTTTTGCCTTTAGACTTATCAGAAATCATTTCTAATATGCTGATGTTTTAGATCTTCTCCTTTCTCTAAGACTTGAAATAGAATGGAAGAATAGGAAACAAAAAACGGGATATCCCTCACTGCTCTATACAAACCAGAATAGAACCCATGCATAAATAGAGAAGAGAAAACAACCAGGGCAGGGAGATGTGCCGGCTTATGATTGGTGGGGGTGGTGGAGGAAGGAGTGTGATTGTGCCCAAGCAAGCACACGTGTGCACACACTTTACTTGCAAGTGTTAATCCCTACCCCTCATCCTGGGGAAAGATAAAACACGACCCTCACTCATTTACAGTTAATCTCAAAGGTTAATTTTGTTGCCCATATTCTATAAACAAAGAAGATACTTCTTTCCCAGCATAGGGCCTTTTGCCATCAACAACACACAGAAGAAAGTCAGCGCGTCCTGAGGATTAAGGAGAGGTCGGAAGATCCGAAGAACTTAGTGCTGACAGACTTGCTTATTAAAAAGGGCACTTGGTAGGGGGGGCTGCCGCTGATGGCTTGACATAGCTGGACTTCAGAAGGCCAGTGCACAATCACTGGACTGTGCTGCTCAGGGGACAGCGGGGCACCCGGGAGCCTTTTCTAATTTGTCAAAGTTGTATCTAATTCCACAGAACAAAGTTCGCAAAGAGAGATGAGCAGACTCCACAGATTATTGCTCATTCACCAAGCCCTTGATGGAGCGATAGAAACAGCACACAGCTAGGGTTTTGTAAGGTAACTCGAGCCCTGCCAACCAGCTTTAGGTAATTCCGCCTTGTGGGCATAACAGTTTCCCTTGTTTTTTGTTTAATAGGATTATTCCTCAGAATATTAAAAAGATAACATCAACATCTTTCAGTGGCCCCATAAACTATTTCTGGAAATAGAAAAAGAATTGTTCAGGTGTTTTCAGGACTCTTGATAGGATTTTTGTTCTCTCATAAGTTAAAAAATAAAAGAATGCATTTTTATAAAGAGTGTGCCCAAAGCAAATGAAACAAAATGCTGTATTTTCTAGAAACGTAACTTAATTCAAACCTATATTGCCCATTGAAACCCCTGCTTGCCTATTTTGAAGAAGAAACTGCCTTCCAAAGAAAAGTTTAGAAGTTTACATTCTAAAATGTAGGAGTTGTGAAGGGGCAAAACCTAAATGTACTAGTTTCTAGTCAGGAAAGTTTACTAAAAGGAATTATGCTCTCTAAAGGAAATGTGTTGAAATGAGTCTCCAGGAAAATAGTGCATTTTTGTTGGTAAGTAGTGGTTTTTAGGCAGAAACTGGCACAGACCTGGCAGGAGTTGTGTCAGTTTAAGTGTGTCCATTCCTGAACTAGGGTAGGAGAAGAATATGATGACTGGGACCATCCTAGCCAGTGACTTTTCTGCAGCAAAACCTGCAGAACTTCTTATATCTCAGTGTTAATGATTGCAATAAGCAGAGGTGGGAAGAACTAAACAAACACAATGGGATGAATTACATACTACTTCTAAACAGTTAATTTACCCACAAAACACAGCTCACATATAGGAGAAGCGGTCTATGTCAAGTACTAACTGCCCATCTTGCCTTACCAAACGTTCAATGAATGGTGGCTGTCCTAGGTCTCCATGAAGTGCTGTCATCTTTTGTTGGGTGATTTTCCATCTCACACTGCTCTAACTCAGACTGGTGACTTTCCTTTACACTTTACAGCAAAGACTCAAAATTGACACTTAACATGCATCAAAATTCACTCTTCACTCACTGACTGTGCTCAGTGGCTCTAGGTATCAATTTCTCATTGCATGGATCTATACTGCTGTAGTGGTTTCAGACGCTATGACTCTCTTCCAGCCTAGGTGGGCTCTCCTAACTATTTTGATAGAAAACTTCGGTCGGACTCCTTACCCAACTACAAAGAGATTGATTTTAAAGATCACACTAACATTAGGCAAGAAAGTAAACATTTCCAAATACAATGCACCTAAAAGACAATTCTGACTTAGAAGCCTTTGCTGTTGCTTGTCTTCCTCTATCCAGCCAACCTTTGAATGAAAGGCCAAAGATTAAAAGAGAATCTTTCTTATTGCACGCCTGAGATCAGGCTTTAGGGGCACAACTTAGAAGAGTAGGTAAGACCCGGGCTTTTAAATTAAGACGTGACTTTAAATCCTAAGTCATATACTTCTTGCAAAAGTGTGGCTCAGTGTGGCTCCTACCATATTTGAGCCTCTGTTTTGACATATAAGAGAGCTGAAAACATTGCTTCCTACTTTGCATGACTGATGTGAGACATGAATAAACTAAGTGTCTAATGATGCTTGGTAAAATACATGTTAGCTTCTGTTTTTATCTGGTTGATTTGGTTTGATTTTATGATTATTAACTGCATTGACTAATTAGCAAGTGTTGTTACCTGCTCAGCACACATAATAGGCTGCTAAACAGCCCATTTTTCTTTCTTTTTCTCCCTTTTCTTTCTTTCTTTCTTTCTTTTTTTTTTTTTTTCTTCCCTGCAATACCTCTTTCTCATAGCAATTAAATGGCCTGGGAGGTGAGCTTCCATGTTCCACTCTTCTAAAACATAAAATGAATGTTTATATAAAAATCAATCCTGCCGTTTTCATTGGATTTTTGATAAAATAAAAGCTAGTTCAAGCCAGACATGCACAACTGGGCATAAGGTGTATTTGTAAGAAAAATCATGGACATGATATTATTTTATGGTATTTATTTACATTTCCCTCTTCTGACTTACAAAGAGACTTTGAGAAAGCTTAAAATATAAGGCATGAATATGATAAAACTGAAAAATCATTAAAATGAATAAAAAGGCAAAAATAAAATAAAAACGGGCTGTGATAGTGCTGGTTTCTACAATGTAACATAAAACAGCACCGAAGTTATTAGCTCAAATAAAAAGGAGAGTGTTGTAAGTGAAGAATCTTTCTTTTTCTAATTAGATAAAGACTCAGAAGAAAATTTAAATTATTCCTAATTCTAAATTCTACAAAGGAATTTTTCCCAGAAGCCTTCATATGACTGATTTAGAAACACATAGTAGTCCCCATAAAGGATTGTTTAAAGTTCACCATTTGTGACCACTTGTTTTAGCTTGCCTGAGAGGGTCTCTGGGTTTGGAAAGTCAATTCAGGAAAGATTTACTATTTGCAATAAAATCTTGGTAACTCTTGAATCATTCTATATCTGACTGTGATTTACATTTTCAATAACAATAAACTTCCACAGTATAAGTTTCATAATGAATTTAGTTTATTCATTATAATCACCTAAAATACACTGAGTTGTCATTAGGAGCTAAAAGAGTGCTAAACCCTTTGTCTGCACTGGCATGTTTAATCCTCCCAAAAATCCTACCATACAGGGATTATGATTTCACTCATTTTACACATGAGAAAACCAAGACCTATAGAGGGAAAGAATCTTGCCCAAGGTTACAAAATTTGCAAGTCATTGTGGAGTTTGAACTTGAAGATAGCTCAAGATAATCTGCTTGACTCCTCCCCACTATGTAAGCCAGCCCCACACACCCTCAGGCAGACCATACAAGGACTTGAATTAACTATCCGGTGATCACAAAGTTATCCTAAAAATGATGGGAAAAGCAAGTCGCCACTCCACACAGATTCCATATTGTACAAAAATAACTCATTCAAAGTTTGTAAAGAAAGAAAGGGACTTTGTTGCTAGTCTACTACTAGACACTGAGACAGAGCAGCCAACCAAAGCATCTAGGAGATATGAACTTCCTTTCAACGTTGGTCAAAAGCCCACTGAACAACCACTATTGTCCCTCAGAAAGTCAAGCGGGCCTTTTTCCCCTGTACTGCAGGAGTCCAACAAAGTTGGATCCCTCTGTAGATTCTTTGCTTTAGGATGTTTCCCTACAATGTGTTACACCAACAACCTGGAGAGCAAGTTCTGTTGCCTCTCTAGGTACCATGCACACAATTCTGCATATATTGTTAACTTTCATTAAATAGTGATTTTAATCAATCCTCAGTCTCAGTTTCCTTGTCTATAAAATGAGAAATTAGCACCAGTTGAAAATGTCTTGAGCTTCAAAATTATATTACAGTATATGATTCTGTGATCCAGTCTCTTCCTGTGGGTATATAAGGTCTTACAAATTGCTTTTCCTTAAATCTAACTAAAATATTATTTTATACTGAAATACCAAAGTCAAATATCTTTTTTGTTTTACCTTATTTTTTTTTCGACACTTATACTGGCAAAAGGTTTAAGTGTGTAGGCACCGTGTATCACCTACTTATAAATGTTTGTCTTGGGCAAGTTAGTTAAGCTTAATGCCTCCGTTTAGTCCCTGCAAAATAAGAATAATAAGATCTACTTCATAAGATTGTTATAAACTTTAAAGAAATTAGCAGATGTAAAGTATTTTAAGTTGTATAGCCTATCTAGTAAATACTCAGTAAATAGTAACCTTTGTTTAGCCTTCTCTGTTTGAAGTGACCATCCCATTTTTCTAGAGCTAGTATGCTCATTATACACATTTTTCTGGTCTTTTATCCTCTAAAGCTGTGACTTATCTCTACCTACTTGCCTCTCTTCTGCTATTCTAATAGAACTAGAAGAAAAAATAATTATGAGACTCTCCTAGATAATAGGGATTCAGATGGATAACTCCTCTGGATTTTAAATTCACAGCTTCTACTTTATCCCTCTTATTGTTTATAAATACATTTATCTTTCATATATGTGACTTCTTTAGTTTAGAAACTATCTATCTGCAGGAAGAGTTTGAGGCTAGTTCAAAAGCAGATTCATGCCCATTTTGGCTTTTACTTTGCTTATGCATACATGCTATTTGTTTTGGTTCTTTGCAGTGCTGGAAATCAAACCCAGAGTCTCACTAGATAAATGCTCTACCACTGAGCTACACAGTCCAAATACACTAATGTGCGACTAAAACCACTCTATGTGGTTGTCTTAAATTAGAGAAAAATTAGAAAATTCTATCCAAATAAGAAAACAACATGCTGTGACTGTGATTCCATCTTTCAAAGGTACTTAGTCTTTGAGATGGAGAAGTCATTTCTTATCCCCTGGCTCTAAACATTCCAAGTCCTGTAAGTCCTATTAACTCCCTCTCTCTCTCTCTCTCTCTCTCACTCTCTCTCTCCCCCTCTGTCTTTGTCTTTCTGTCTCTCTCTCACTGACACACTCACAGTATGGCATGCACCTCTCTCACATTTCTTGCATTCTGTTTCATATTAAAGTTATTTATGTGACTGCACGTCTTCCATACTAGATGTTTTCAATTGAGAGGAGGCCCTGAAACCTGATTTGTCTTTATATGCCTGGCAACATCTAGAACATAATGCCTATGCCACCATGCACTTCCCAGCCCCTGCCTGCACTGCACAAACACATGTACAGGAGCACCGGTTTGCTCTGCATGTGTTTTTTTGTTGTTGTTGCTGCTGTTACTTTTGCCCCAAATACTCTTAAGTCTTACCTTATCTGAGTGGTGAATCTTTCTTATCCTTAAAGCCAAAGTCCTATTTCCCACTCACATTCTTTCTCCTACTATAGGACTCCATTGACTGCCTGAGAGATCAGTGACTATATCATGGCTTCATTCCATACCCTTCTGACTTCTATGCCTGATTTTGAAGCTCTTGTAGGACAGAACCATAACTTTATCTTTTTATCCTTTATAGTACCTATCATAAATCCTGATGCACAGTGAGCATTCAAAACATTTATTACATCGAGTTATTCTTGAATTCTTGGGGCCAACTTCAGAAGCAAATGCCTCCTTTCATTAATTCCCCTGGTTTTCTTAGATAACTCACCATAGGAGTATAAGGACAGTTTTCTTGTATATGACCCTGTGATTTCTAACACATGGCCACAATGCTGGGGATAAAACCTGGAGTATGAATCAATCAGAAACCCATTTCCAGAAAACTGATTCCCCTGTGGTTTGCATGGCAAAGTGAAAAAAAGAAAAAGATCAACTCTAAAGCTTGTGTACATTCAAAAGCAAAAGCTTAAGGAATATCACAAAATGAGCCACACGTTTGTTTCCGGTAAGTGGTGTCCCTTCTAGGAGGAACTCAAGATTCTGCCCCATGGCCTGGCATCAAAGGCTCTTTGGTGCCCTGAAGAATATGGGCTCTGTGTCCTCACTCATGGAAAGAGCCCTCATGAAACACTAGTCTCTCTCCCTACAGGTAGCTTCAAATCTCATTCCTGATCTTAACGCAGAATGCTACAACTGATTCCACAAGAATGGAGTCCTGTGGAATGTTAGTCTTCCCTTTTAATGTGCACTACATTTTAACAATCTACCCCAAGGACATTCGACAGCTTGATAGATGGTTTTATAATTCTTTTCTTTCAGGAAAAGAAAAGCTGTATGAAGTCTTTGGGTGTCATTTCCACCCCCATCCATTTTGATTTTATCAGATAAAAATGGTTTAAGTGTTTTTAGAAAGAGCTCCTCTTAAGAAGATGCAAATTTATGCTATCCTTCTGCATTCTTAAAATCACATGCTCTGCTTAAAATCCACACTCCACTTCAGTTACACACACGTAATTCTTCCTGACCTATATGGAATGGAATACTCACAGCTAATTGAGAATACGAATCAGGCCCCAAAGCCCAGAAAGGAACGCTAATGGTCTGCATATCATCCCCACACACAGCATTCTTGGGGACTTTTTTTTTTGAATTGTGCCTTCTCTAAAAAGGAAAATAAGCTGTTCTTTCACTTCTTATTACAGCCTAGGAAAGACCAGCACCTAAAGAGGGAGATTGTAATATTGAGAGACACATGTGGAAATCGCTTTCATGATGGCAATTTCCTGAACTACTTTCAAAAGCCCTTTTTTGGTTTAAAGACTCCATGGAGCCTTTTTAAGATTTTATACAAAGAAACTGATCAGTTTCATAATGTTGTGATGAAATTAGAGTCCATATTGGTTGACTGGAATGACTTTACCCACAGTAGCTAGCCTTCTTTTATAGGTTGACAGAGGCCATACAAGGGGAAAATCAACTCTCCAAAAGAGAAAAATAGAGACAAAGGTAGCAAGGAGAGACAAAGTATTTGAACTTTGCAATAATTATAAGATTTGGAGAGACTGTTCTGACTCTAATTGTGAGCCTTGCTTTGTTCCTGACACTCAGGGAAGGTTTTGGTGAAGAAACAGCTGGTTTTCTCTCTTATTTATGGGAGTTACATATAGCTCTATTCTTTGTATCCAGGAAGCTTTAAGACTGAGGAGACAATGTATAATGAAGTCTGAATATCAAAATAACTTTACAGTTAGCAAAACCCTAGCAAATTGACACAATTCTAGAACTTTTTCTACCTGGTGGCTAATGAAACCCTCAGTGTGGTCACGGGACACATGTATGAGTGGAAACATCTAAGATCCTTTGCTTGATTCTGAGGCTGGGTCTTTTCACCCTCAAGTGCCTTTCTGCTACAGAAAAATAGCACATCCTATTTTGGGTGACTATAATCAGTTCCCCTAGCTTAGAAGTTAACAGCATTAAGTGATTTCACTTGCTTATAGGGAATACTCTTCTTACTCAATACAGGAATACACAAATTTTACTTGAATGGTGATATATTCACTAACAGTTTAGGATTTCCAAAGCAGTGGTCATAAAGTCATGCTGAAGAGGGCTACATATAACTTTCATGGGCTATCAGGTACCTCTGTTCATGAACTTCATTTGCTCCACAATGCTTAGGAAGATGGTCATGGTTGTGTTTGTCACCCAGTGAAAGTTCATGAATAGAAGCAAAATTTTGCCAAGAGCTTCTGTTAGTGAACCGAATCATTAGTGAACAGAATCATTCATGAACCATTACTGTACGTGTACATATGCAAAATATAGAGCAGTGGTGGCAAACCTGTGGCATGCATGCCACAGTAGGTTGTTTGTATCATTCAAAACTCTAAAAGGTGTGGAATCACTGATACAAAGTTTTATATACCACAACTGAGTTGGTATGCATATGAATACATTAGTATTATATATTGAAACATTTGCCTTCAATTTAAAATTTTATTTTTTTCATTTTGTTTTTAAAAGAAATCAAGATATTTTCATGGGACTTTAAAAGTTTCACGAACCCTAGGCATTATACTTACTATGTCTACTGGGTAAGTTGGCCCTGATAGTAAACACTTTTCACCGTTTGGATGCTTTGATTAGAAATCCTACCTCTGACATTCATTAGCTGAGTAGAGCCTTGGTTTCCTCCAGTGTAAGATGACAGAATTTAGACTTCTTAGTTTATGTTATTTATTTTTTGTTTTTGTTTTTGTTTTTGTTTTTAAATGAAAAAGAACCAAACCTATGATACAGAATCTCAAAACAACACAGTTGGAAATTAGCAGGGGTTACTACATTGCGTATTGTTGTCTTCAAAGTAGTTGCTCAGGTTACCAGATTTAGGCATGAAACTTTAGGAGATTATACCACCTCATTTCAGCTGGTAATCAACAGTATCAACTGAGAAAAGGGAAAGAGTACTAGCCAACATGTGCCCATTTTAATCATTTTATATACAGTCCACCTTTTGAGCCTCAAAAACCTGTGAGAAAAAGTCTGAATCCTTCATTTAAACTGACCAGTTGATGACGCATTTGATCAAAGTAGGGTACAAACATAACAGGACAAGCAGGAAAAACCTGCTAGTAACACAGTCCAAGAAGTAGGAAGAAGACTCTAAACAAGAGACAAAGTCCAGAGCCTCAAACCAGAGAGAAAATAGAGTGAAAAAGCTTTGGGAAAAGTAGAGATGTGATGTCACTGCTACGAATAGGCCAGGATACCCAACACCCCCTTTCCTGCTGTCATATAAGTATGAAGGGGAGAATCGGAATGGGTAGCCTGATTTAATACCATTTCAATTTACAGCTGAAGAAACTTAGGATACAAAGTGTTTAGGTAGTCTCAAACTGCATAGCTAGGAAGGGGCAAAACTGCATTTAAATCTTAGTATCATATTTACCTTCAGAACAGACATCTCTATAAGGGCCTTATCTCCATTGTGAACTTTTCAATGGCCTCTCAAAAATATGTTCCATTCTTGAATATGAGCATCAGAAGCAAGGCATTGCCTCAGAACTTACCAAATTGGTCTCCATTACCATGAATTATTGTATTCACAATAGATCAGACTCATAAAGAAAACATGCAATAGCAAAGCTCTTGCCAATATTCTGTGCTGAACAAATACACAGAAGAACATGAAAAAAAGATATGTTTTTCTCTTTACATATTTTTAAAGAAAAACTTGGAAAAAATGGAATCTTACCAAGATAAAATCTGACCATTGTGTCTGCAAAAAGAGAACAAAAGGAGCCTACAGCATTTTAAGTCATCTATGCATTATGTGTTTGACATTTCCCAATCAATGGAAGCCCCGAGGATCACCATTTCTGTTAAAGGAACTAGCTTTAATTCTGGCTATAAAGGAACTGTCTGAATGAGAGTCCATTTCAGCTGCCTCCCTCCAGTCACCTACCTCCTCAGATCCTTGAGTGCCTGATTACCTGCTCAAAGTGCAGCAGGCACAGTGCTGCAGGGGTGGTGATTGGGGAGGATTGGCCCAGATGATGACCATTCAGGGCCAGAGCCTAAACTAACCATATAAGGTCTCTGATTCCTGTTTGACGTATGACTTTAGAAGTAAAATCCAGTTTGCTGAGTTTGTTTCCTAAAGTCAGAATTTATTTTAAAGAAGTAAAAAAATACACTTCACTGTAAACTGTAAGCATCCTGAACCTATTCTTTCATGCAGTCTTCCTAAGGGTCATTCACATACCAAGGGTCACTTTATAACTATGGAGGGATGCATTGCCTGATTAATTCTGCCATTTAATTATGAACCAAAGCAAAGAGAGACCTTTCAACAAATGTCCACATACTTTAATTCAGCCAACATGCTAAGTTATCTAACTTATCACTAGAGAGTTACATCACATCTATAAATGCACAAATATATTTTTCACAAGTCAAACAAGTCCCTGGAGCCTGCTAAAACCCAAAAGAAGACCCATACCCATGTTTTCAACTGCTTTCAGGAGGAGAACTTAGCTCTGTCTTGGGTTTTGGGATTCCATTCCTTGCTACACACTTGCTTGTTGAATGTGCTCTCAGCAGAAAGGAAGGAAGAGAAGCATTTCAACAGCCATGCCCTCCTGTAGAAATGCTTACAATGAGAGTCTGAAAGCACCCACATGGAAGATCCCACAGGACTTTGAAAAATTACTGCTGGCCCCATCCCTTGTCTCTGTGTAGCACAGAAACTAAGTGGTTCCACAAATCAGACCTCACTGCTCCCCTGAAATCTGACACTGATTTACTTAAGCATTTTTTATACATCTGCTAGCATATGTATGGCTTAGCTTTGGCATTTGATCATGAATACATGCTGGGAACACTTAACAGCACTAACATCTACGTAAAATAGCGAGGAGTCCACCACTAAGATTTACAGAGCCTCCTCCCAATGCAGTTAGCCCACATCTGCCCTGCACACTCAGCGCTGTGTTTACTTGATGTTCGAGTTGGAATCTAAATTCTAACAGGCCATCCAATCCCACAGCCCACATTAACTTTTTGTAACGAAACTCGTGTGTGTGTGTGTGTGTGTGTGTGTGTGTGTCCACACTCATGGATTTTTGAAGAATGAGGAAGAATTGAAGTCAGAGCCGACAACATTTGAAGCTTTTAGATATGTCACAGCTGTTGAAACTGGCATTCATCCCCTGACCAAGGAATCCTGGGACGACACATTTTTAAGTCCATTTTCACAGTGCCCTTTAGTGACTCAGAATGCTCTTCTTGGAGAGCAAAGTCAATCCTAGGTCACTATTTCAGTGTAGTTTCCTTTATACTAAATCCTACTTTCAAGAAAATTCCTGCTATGGTTCACTGATGTTTAACCTATCATATAATATCCAGGTTTACTGTGTTAGAAGAAGCAGAACAGTATTAAGCTTTTCCCACAAGCCTGTGATTGCATTTGACCTAGTAACCTGTATTAGATTAACATTTATTCTACAACTGCACAGCAAGCCCTGCACCTTGGTGAGCTGCAGTTTATAGAGGACACTAACCATTTTTACAAGTGGAACAGGAAAAGGGAATTGAATCTGAGGGAGTAATTCCAAGCAAGTATGTTGCTGCAGCAGTTAAATTGTTTATACGAGGAGTAGGGGAATTACTTCTGACTGACCTCTCTTTTTATCTGCTTAAAAGACAAAGTGCAGGTCTCCATAGCCAGGCAAACTCTGGGGAATGCAGCTTTAAAATGTATAGGAGCCATAGGACCCTGCCATTTCACCAGCAAGGAGAAGCTTCAAAGGCAATGCAGCACAGGAATGTAAACAAAGTAAAGTTACTGGAATTAGGATGTTTTAACAGTAGCCAGAGTTCAAATGTTTTCCTGTCACCCCCATGCAGACTCACCAGGTCAGGTGGGACAGAAGGGAAACACAAGTTCAAAATAAGAACAGCCTTTTCTATCACAGAATGTTTAATGGAATGGCCTCTTGATTTTCCTTGGCTATAGTTCAGTATGCAGTGGATTCATTAAGGAACATGTCAAGTTTTGAGGGAGACTGAAAAATGACAACAAGGGATCAGATGAGGCATCTGTTTGGGACCAAGAGAAAAAAAAAAAAAGGCTAAATCCATGAGGAAACAATTACCAGAAAATAAAAATCAGAATTGTCTGAGCATCCACTCAACATAAAAATGGGAGGAGGTCACCCCATATTATATGGTACCATGTAATGAAATCCAATTTATTCTTTCAGGGAGGGCTAGACTCACCAACATGCACACTGTGATACCTGGAGAGTGATCCTCCTAAAGGAGTCTGAAGGGAAGCTGTGTCCTCAAAAAAAACCCAATTGTTCCTTGAAATAAAGCAAGCAATAGAGCAAAAAAAGAGAAAGAGCAATGTCCTTCCACTTGAAAATTACACAGACAGTGCTAATGTATTCCTCTTCACATCCATGTAGCTATATCCTCCTCCACAGAAGAAGATGTAAAATGACTATTTCACAATTCCAAGATTTTGTTTGTCCACTTAACATGGTAATTTGGTCACTAAGTTGTCAGATGAATCCTCCAGAAGTTTCTAAATACACATTTGAACTCATTAGAATCACATTTTTAAAGGAATCTATTAAGTATGCAATCACCCAGCTCCTTCCCTGGCATCCTGAATCAGTCAACTGGGGTGAGGCCCCAGCTTCTGGATTTTAACCATTGTCTAGGTGATGCTGATCAGTATGCTGGCTGAGAACCAGCACTCTAGAACACATGGAATGCAGAACTGCTTCAAATCGAAGGTCTGTTAAAGAGGTATGCTCAGCTGTAGCTATTTAGATCCAACATCAAATAGAAACTGATCCTGTTCTGTTTGGGAATCATCTCAACTAAAGGTTGATGAAACATTCACTCCTATACCACAATCAGTACATGCAGTTCTATAGCTCTCAATGTCATGTATTAACTTGGCTCCAAGGCTGCCCACCCTCCATCCTCTGCAGAGGGAGGTAGGACCTAGAGGCAGTTTTTAAAGCTGTCACTTGCTGGGGCCCTTCCACTCTAAGGCAGAGAGACCTTTTAAAGCAACTTCACTTAGAAAAAGATTGTAGTTTTATAACTCTATATAAAATAAGAATAAATAACTTCCCTGGCCAGACAATCAAAAGGGGTTGCATTTTTTTATTTTGTTTTGTTTTGCTGTTTTGTTTGTTTGTTTGTTTTCCTTTTTGAGGGCCAAAGAAAGAGGAAGGACAAGTCACAAGAGTTCAAGGGAGGACAGAAAAGAGAAACAAACAAAGTGCACCTGGGGATTTTCAAAAGCAGCCACAAGTGAGTTCTCAGGCCAGGATAAGAATGGAATCTGCCCTAAGGATGCCGTCGACAAACAGGCCTGAATGCAAAGAGAAAGCCGCTCCACTGACGCCTGTCAATACGATGATCACTGGGATGAAAACCAGTCTGTTCAAACGCCCTACTTTTAAGCCCCTCTACTCAAGTAAGTGAGGAGGGGAGATTCCAGACAACCAAAGGAGACAGGCAAATGTAAAAGATGTAATATGATCCTCATTCATTCCTTTGCTTGCCACTAAAATTTTGAGCCTTAACCTTATTCTCCCACCTGGGGCGTTCAGAGCAACAAAATGAGACAAAAGAGATTGCTTTATAGGGACAGATAAGCCTGCAGCCAACAGGCTAAAGGAGTTCTTTCACTCAAGTTCATCTTAAGCCTAGGCATTTTAATTCTATAGGCAACCTCACTCTTGCTAGCTTACCCTTTAGGAAAAAAGAGGAGATGATTGAAAAAACATGAGCATTGATGATACAAGAGAAAGATAGAAATCTATGTAACACATTTCTCTAAGGTTGTTTCATTTCAAAACAACAGAATAAATGGATTGATTCCTAAGCACACCTATGTGCCATAAACATAAATACAGGTAAATGAGCCAATGCTTATGGAGCCAGGTTTTTACTCAGATACACCCATCTTCACACAATTACAGAGGTGGTAAGCGATAATGGTGGTATGGTCATGAAGTAGAGAATCTCATAATTCTAACTAGAAAAGACCTCATAGGTTATTTGATTCAATGTCTTCATTTTACAGATGAGGAAATTGAGCCTAAGACGAGTAGCAAGCAACTCTCCCAAGGTCACGTGCCACTTCCTAGTGACTGAGACTGGGCTGACACCCTCAGCTTTGCCCCCTGCCTGGGTTTTCACTGTGCCACACTGACTTCATGATGAAGAGGGCTGGAACACATGGCCTCTAATGCCACCCCGTCCATATTAGGGTGAGTCATAAAGCATTCAGAGGAGCCTCTCAATACGGTGTGCAGAATTTCAAGTTGTCTGCTGTGTATAATGTGTCCATTTAGCCAGAGTCACAAGTATTAATTACCTTTGTGAGATACAATATGGCATCACACAGCTTTGGAATCTGTACCCTTCATTAACTGTTTCCCCATTAACCTTGTCTGGAATCACATTCCCTCTCTAACTGGTAAGATGTGCTCTATTTGTAAGCACTCCCATTTTCTCTTTGAAACCATTCTCATATTCTTATTTCATTGTAAATGGTCCTACTTACAATAAAGTGCCATTGAACGTATTTACTATGTGCTGCTTAATTTTGTCCTCTTGGAAGGAGACTGATGTCAGCTCCAAGAGTGGTTAATATACCTTTGAGCACACACTGTGACCTTTCTCTGGCTCATGCCTGACTTCATCCTCAGATCTCATTAAACAGCAGAAATTATCTTCAGAAAGAGCAAAACCAGAAATGTGCAGGTTTTCCACTCAGCTATAGAGAAGAATTTGATTTAAATGGCTCTACAATGGCATGCACGTAGAATAAAAGAGAGAGCTAAAATGTCCTGTTTCCTTTGCACACTGGGGAATATACATGTAGGATCCTAGAGGTGCAGAGGACTTGAATGATTTTGGGTGCCTTCTTGTCTTACTTCATTTGTTCAAATGTGAGAAGCTCCTTACAAATACCAGCTGATGTGATCTATGAATGAGCCTTTGGAATTAATTCACCCCCAGGAGACTCCTGGGGCAGTGGGACAAAGGAGATGGTTTATTTTTATTTTTATTTTTGGTGAGTAAAGGAAGAAAGTTAAATATTTTAAAAGGTCAAAGAATCAAGAGAATTGGGTCTGAGAAAGAAGTTGCAGAGACCAAGAGTGAAATGTGGGTCCCCAAGCACCGGACATGAGAAAAGATAATCCTAAAAGCAAACAGTGAAAACCAAAGGTGGAAATGGGTTTGGGGGAGACCAAAGACAAGTTAACCAAGAGTAAACCCCATTCCTACAATTCAGTTCTGTGCTACCTGGAGAAATCTTTAGGCCAAAGAAACTACAATACCCAAACTTTTCCAGAACCCATCAATCCCCAGTTTTAGTGTCTAACTCACTGAATTCTCTCCACCACAAACTCTACCATTATCCTTCATGGCCTTGATGTAGGTGATTCTTCCAACCCCTTCACCTCTCCACTCCTTAGCCTGTGATTGCTAAATATCATTTTCTTCTATCCATCTCAGCCAGTTATTCCCCTGCTCATATGTTAGACTGGTGATCCTTAACTCTGGCTTCATATCTGAATTATTTGAGACAGTTTTCTAAAAACCATAATATGCAGGACTCATACAAGACCAACTACAGTCAATCTCTGGAGGCAAAATCATTCATCAGTATTTATACCATCTCTCTTGGTCGTTTTACTATATAGGCCAGGGCTGAAAAGCACTGACCTGGATATTGCTGTTGTCAATAACTGCATTAATCAAAAATGTTCTATTTTAAACACTCTATTCTCAGAGGATTGTCTCCCAGTTTTTCAGTGCATTCACTTTAGTACCAAAACCCCTCAAATTCCTTGACCTTTTTCAGACTTCTCACCCACCTACCTTCCCACTTTCTCAGTCTGTCCCCCTCCTCATGTCCTTGTGTTCTTTATTTACTTTCCTAATGTCCTTAGTCCACCACAGACTCTCCCCTATATACCAACAGATACCATGTTCATCCCTCCATTAGGCTTCCCTGACCTCACCTCTAACCGGGTTTTAGGTGCCTAGATTCTTACTTCCATAAAACAAAGAGAGGAGATGGTAACAAAGAGACTGTTTCAAAAATAGTAGTCAGGTAAAAAGAAAACAATAAGGGCTAGGAAGTACCCAAAGGTTCACAGCAGCAGGAAACAGATATCCCCCCTCTATTGAAATAATAATAAGGAGTGATTTTGGGCAGCAACAACAGCAATAAAAAAAAAAACCCAGCTATTGAAAGGGGTACCCAACAGGAGCTAGAGTCTTCATAGAAGGATACTCAAACAGGGCCTATTGGAAAGAGAGCATGAAAATGACTTAAGTGCAAGTACCTCCTGTCTCTGGGCTCTCTAACCTCTTTTCTGTGCCTGTCATTAGCCAATTCCTTCTGACTCATGACATAAATTTCAGCTTCTTGGAGGCACCAAACTGGTGAAGAAGGATGGAGAGTAGATCAGGAAGGGCTGGGAATGCCTTATGGTTAAAATCACCTTTCTGCTCATACTTCCCTGATACCCAAATGTAAGCAGTGGAAATGGTACATTTGTGGTGACTGATCTTGTGCAAGCCTAACACAGAAGTCTTCAAGGGAGCCCTCAGACTCGCTCAACAGCCCTCCTGTGTTTGCCAGTAGATTAACGTTCTCACCACATTAGAAGACCATCAGTGCTTCCCCAACCTCATCTCACCTCACTGATTCCATCTGATATTTTATTAACAAAATAAAACCAATCAGAAGAGAACAAATTCACTTTCCCACAAAATCTACTAACCCTTTCACATCCGTTCCAGTCTTTCTTACCTTCCCTCTAGACCCAGAGATGACCTGTGCCTCCTCCTACCCAAAACCAGTTTCACCATGTATGTCAAGAATACAACTCCCTCAATTATTCAAAAAATCTGTTTCTGAAATTAGCTAACCTCTCCTACACCAAAAAAACAAAGCAAAACAATTTTAGAAGTCTTTTTATACTCCAGTGCAAATGATCTTGTAGTTCTGTGACTACGCTGAGCATATGATTCACTTGCCCTTCCATTATTGGTCATACTTTTCCTCAAGAGATTTGCATGGCTCATGCCTGCCCTTCATTCTGGTTTCTGCCTCTACATCACTTACCTTCCGCTGGCCAACTAAAGTAGACTGTCCTCCTGTGACTCTGATTAGGTTTCCTTCATGGTGTGATCACACTGTGATAATACTGTATGTTTAGTTGTGATTTAACTTTTTGTAGCTTCAATTAAAAGTGACTGAATTCCATGAAGATTCTGTCAGTTTTGCTTATTAAATTGTCTCCAGTACTTAGGGCAGTGCCTAATATGTGACGGACTTTCAATAGGAGACAAGAAGGAGCAAAAAAGAGAGGCTCAGACAGAGGCCAGGTTAGTGACCACTTGTTTGCTGCCCCAGCAGAAATCTGTGTCATGAGATGAAATAGCTCAGGTTTCAGGAATAGATCTTTATTCAGAAGCTAAAAGGTAAGCAAATACAGGAAAACAGTTGTGCATAATAAACAGTTCAAATCCATGGGTTTAATTCTGTTCCTGGCACTTCATAATTGTGCCACTTGGGACAAATCATTTTTCTTCTCTGTGCTTATATTTCATTGTGAATAAAGAAAGAATCAAAAAAAGGAATAAATGGAATATGCTTTGTGAATTTTAAAGCATTGTATTACTTTTCTTCACAGCTATCAAGCCCCATTGATACTTTTTATTTTTCAACTTCAATTTAAATTGTTTTCTAAGCCAGGTGTGGTGGCGCACGCCTTTAATCCCAGCACTCAGGAGACTGAGGTAGGAGGAGCGTTGTGAGTTCGAGGCCTGCTTGGGCTACAACGCGAGCGCAAGGTCGGCCTGAGCTACATAGTGCGACCCTGCCTCAAAAAACTAGCGCCAGGAGTTTGGCTCAGTGGCTTAAGCGCCTGTGTGGCAGGCATGACATTGTGAGTTTGATCCCCCGTGCCGCAAAAATAAAATAAAATAAATAAAATAAAATAAATTGTTTTCTAGCAAAACATGGTAAAGACCACTTCTATCATGTGAGAAAATGACTCGTTATAACATTAGATATTTCATATATCATTTAATCTCTGTTTTCTAAATTATGAGCATTTTAATTCTGATGCCTATTAGAAGTATAAAAACTATACTTTTCTCCCAAAGCACCCACTAAACAAAGAAAAGTACCTAAGAGTGTGTTAAGCTGGTTGGACTGTGAAGTGAAAAATAGAGTTTAGGTTCAGAAGATTTTATTTTCCATTTCTTCCACCTGTCCTCATACTCTAGAGAACTTCGAGGCATGTAGGATATGGCTTGAAATCCTGTAGCCTACCTATGACCCTTTGGGGTACTTTGAGCATTCTAGACCAGCTCTTTCAATGTAATATCTTCAAGGAATTACAGTGGTCAGTGTAAATGGGAATCACCATCCCTGAGAAAAATAAGTACTAATAATAGCAATGTCAAAGTGCCAGACACATTCTTCTTCCTCTGGATCCCATGCTGTCAACCCTGACCATGTATCTCTGTGATGGAGACCAGGTTTGCAGAACTCCCAATAGTAGTATAGTGATGCCAAACTTCATTAAACACGCTTGCTGAGTCAGCTAGTTATATCACAATACTCACTCTCCAGTCATTTTTCAAAATAATAGAACTCATTCTTTTTTGTGGGCACATGAAACAGAAAAAGAACTGCATTGCCAGTCTCTTTTGCAGCTATGCAGAGCCATACAACCAAGTTCTGGACAAGAAAATGTGAGCACAAATAATGCATTCAACTTCCAGGCTGAGTTCTTAAATGGCAAAGATCCCCTTTTTCTCCTCCTTTCATCCTCCTTTCTGGATCACAGACTGGGGTGGTGATGCATTTTAATGATTCATATGAGGGCAATACCCTAAAGACAGAGGAAAGCAAATAAAAGGATCTAGGTCTTTAGACAACTTTGTCACTCCTGAATCTCTTGCTTCTTGGTTAGCATGGGAAAGGAAAATATAGTCTGTTTTACTTGAATCACTTTTGTTTGAATTATCTGTTACATGTAGGTAAACATTTATCCTAACTATAATCAATGTTACAATTAAGGGAATGTCACTTTGATCCCACTAGTCATCCACCCACAAATATTAGTCCTAAAATTAATCTTATCAATGAGTTAATCTAGTTAACTTCAGGATAAATCTTGTGAGTTAACACCCACTAACATTCTAGATCCAACCCTAACTTCTCATCCTAAGGACAGGGACTGTTGGAATAAGATTCATGCAAAGAACTGCGCAGCTAAGTTCTTCTCTAGCTCTGTATATTTTACAAACCCTGTTGGTGATATTTGCCTACAGAGTCGCTTCTCATGACCAGAGCCCAACACTCCATGCCCAGAATGTGCCACGGGGATATGCTAAGCTCTGATGAGGGTGATTTCTAAAAGCTGGAACTGGAACAAATCACAATCCTCCTTTCCTATTTGCACAGCTCCCACATTAGCTACAAGAGGGTGGCATCATTCTCCATGCCTAGCACACCCCTACCTCTAGCCCCAGATCCCACCCTTCCATATATCATATTAGATACTGCCTCCAAAAGAGATTCATTTCAGGAAGGAAGTGTCCTGGCAATTGTGACACATTTCAATGGAGTTTAGCAAGTTACAAAATAATTATACTATACCCTATAAAATTAATATTTTTAAAAATATTTGTAGTATTCTCAAATAACCACGTGGTTTTCCTCAGACTATTCATTTGTATAGGTGAAATTGTGACCTCATGTGATATCCCAGAAGACAGGCATGTGTGTACTCAGACACAGTCCTCTCTGCTAAAATGGGCTGAATGCTGAGACTGGAAATCAGTTACCTTTCCTTACAGCTCACTCTTCCATGCTCCTTGCTCCCACCCACCTGGACAATTCCAGAGTGCCTGGACAGAGTCTTGCAGGTCATTTAACCTACTGATCTTTCTTGCTTTTAAAGGAAAGCTATCCTTAATGAAAAGTGAATCTTATTGATACTTAAACAAATAAAAGCCAAGCTTCATCATTATTTATTGCATGAGTTCAAATACACCATATATAAAATAAAGTATGTCACTGACAATTCTGGGATTGATTTGATAAACATAAAATTTTGAAATGATCATGATCATATTGTCCTCAATACCTGTTTTTTTTTTGTTTTTTTTTTGTTTTTTTTGGTTTTGTTGCACAATATTCAGAAAGTGTTTGTCCAACTGGCTACACAGTTGCAAGTGGTAAGAGTTTTGTTTTGTTTTGAGACAATTTGTCTTACAACTTGGGTTTCTGCTTAACTAAATTCATTCAAGAGCTTGCAAGAAAAGTAGCAGAAAATATCTGTTTCAAAGTTGAATCGCTGGTAACACCTAATAAATTTTTTGCATTTCTCATCGTAAACTCAGAATGAAAGCATCCATTGTGAGCTTGAAAGTGATGTTTTCAAGATGCAAAAGAGCCCATTGTGGGTACACAAACAATCTTGTGCCATGAGGAGAGAAAATGTAAATAAGCTTGATCAGGCAGGTAAGTGAGCAAGTGAAAATGCACTGTGGTTGCAAACTCAACTGTGCAATTATATGTCAGTGGAGATATGGAGGAGTCATGTCACAATGTGAGACAGACAGACAGACCAGTGCAGAATAACAACATTCCTCATCAAATATGCACACCCAGATGGCCAGATTTTATTCTGATATTTATCCCAAATGAAACCAGTAGCACATTTTAGCATGCTAATATTCATATTTAAAATATGAAATACAACACATCTGAATGCATGTTGTTTTTATTGGTGTGTTTTAAAGTCATTTTAAAAAATGTATTCTCCAAAAGAAGTTCATATGAAGTTTGAAATCTTTCCTGAAATTTTTCTATGGAGCATCTTAGGGTTCTGTAGATGTGAGTTTGAAAACTGCTCACGAAGTCCACATAAAACTTTTAAGTTCAAACAGGTAAGTTTAGTTGCCTGAGACCACTCAGGAAGCTGGTGACAGAATCCAGATAAAGATCTGGGTCTTCCAACTCCCATTCTAGTTCACTGCTCCACAAGACCAACTTCTTTGTCATATAAAGCCATGCCCCTCACATCTCAGCCAAGAGAAGGTTGTAGACATGGGACTTAAGTCTATGGTCCCATAAGAAGGAAACCATTTAGATAGATGTGTGTCCAGCAATGCCTAACTATGGATACGAATGCTAAAGCAATCACAATTCCTAAAATTAGAGAAAATAGAGTCCATGCCTGCGAATTAAGCAGTCTTTATACTCACTTCTTTCTTGAAATGTAGGGATGAATAGACTAGAACTTCCTGTACTTTAAGGCAGATGTCTTAATCTATGGTTTCTTATATTAGAACTTGATCTCCAAACCAGTTGGTGCAGGTTACAGTGCTTCCCATAAGACATTGCCTTCGTTGAATGGGACTTTCATAACAAAGTAGCATAATCAGGATGGCTTAAACAGCAGCAATTTATTTTATCATGATTCCAAGATTAAAGTGTATAACAAAATAGATTTCATTGTGAGGCTCTTCTCCTCAGCTTACAGATGGTCATCTTCTTCCTATACCTTCATATCTGCTTCTTTTTGGTGTGTCTGTGTCCTAATATTCTTTTCGTATAAGGACACCATGATTTAAAGTTGTAATAGTTTGGTCCTTGGAAATTCCCCAAAGATCTGTATGTTGGCAGCTCATTCTCCAAAGTGGCACTATTGATAAGTGGTGAATCTTTGAAGAGGCGGGGCCTACAGGAAGTCTTTAGGTCACTAGGGACATGGCTTTGAAGGGGATTGTGGGATACCAGTCCCATCACCATTCTCATTTTCACTTCCTGGTCATAATGTGAGTGTTTTTACTCTACAGTGTGATTTGGCCTTCATGGGCTGCCTTGTCAGTCATAGTCTGAAAACAACAGGGCCAATTGATCACGAACTAAAATGTACAAAACTGTGAGCCAAAGTTCGCCTTTTTTCTTTATAAGTTGATTCTCTGTGGTATTTTTTATAGTGATAGAAAGCTGGCTAACACAAGGACCTACCGTAATGACCTTATTTCACCTTTTCAAAGGTTTTATCTCCAAACACAGTCATATTCTGAGTTATTGGAGGTTAGGATTTCAACATATGAATTTGTGAGAGACACAGTTGAGCTTATAAATGACACAATAGTCATTTGGAGTTGCCAAGTTCCCTTCAGGCAATGAAGTATGAGCACCAAGATGGCAGCACCTATAGTAATTTCATCTCTCCACATTCCTCTGTCTCTCTCTGGGCATGACCTTAGCAACTTCAAGGGAAAGGCTGTGTTCAAACATCATCTTATTTCATATTATAAAGTGCAGATTAAAGATGTGGAGTCAGCAGAAAAGACAAAATTGAAACTATCAGAGTAGTTTTTTGGCTTTTACTTTCCCTAATTTAGAAATCTAAGCTTGAATACTTTTTAAAAAATTATTTAGGATTAAGAAGTGTGAATGTTGAAGGTTTTTAAATACCCATAAGGCTAGTTGGCTGCATAGTTTGGAAATCCACGGCAAATTTAAAATCTATGAAAATGTACATTTCTAAAGTCAGTCTTGATAAATAAAATCTAATATTGTTATTAAGGAAAAAGCTCTCATAAACAAATAAAAAGGAATATGATCCTATTATTAAAAGAGGCAAAGGACAAAGTAATTAGGTAGATAGCTAGGTAGACAGATAATCTATACATAAATGATACTCAATATTTCTCTTCAAAGAACTGTAAATGAGAAAAAAGTATACCATTTTCTACCCATTATAAAAAAATTAAAATATATGCAGAGTCAAAAAAAGTATGACAAAATATACAGCTGTGTGATACACACATAAATCGATGGGGAAACTGTGACATTTGCAATCCAGAATCAGCAGAGAAGCTTCTAATATTTTCTGTACTAATGGAAAGCTTTGCACTCAAGTTGCTGAAATGAGTCAGTGTAGGGCTCCAGAATCACCTGTTGCTGAAAAACTCTTCTCCTCTCAAATTAGGACTTGATTGGTGATTATTCAAGATAATCTTTATTGTAGTATATTTGCTTATAAAATTCTTTATCTAAACTTCCAGGTGATCATAACATAAATCAGTCTATAAAACATGTTTGCTTCATGTAGTCATCTACAACCACACCTGGTATTTCTGTCTTCAGATTTCCTCCAGGATGAGCACTCATTTATGCTGACTGCCCCATTCCTGCAGACCCACACTGGCCCCAACTCCATCATCACATACACTGTAGTCCCTCCCACACAGCCACCACTAAACTGTCTCTGTTAGCTTGTACCTCCCTAATTCACCATTGGGTTAATTCTTACTTAAGAACCTTCAGTGGCTACCTAGTACCCATTTCATGCCTTTCAAACTTTTCAAAGTATTCAGAAATATGAGCCATGCGAACAATATTTTCTCTTGCGTCTACCAATAAACCTTCCAATCTAATTAGTTGTATCTCCTCTTTACCCAAAACCCCTGATCATTCTCAACCCAATGCTTTTTGTCCTAACATCTCCCTCACCTATTATTACCTCTCTCCGGCCTTCCTAAATGCTATGTCTCTTCCAGAGTCTAAAAATGAATTATTTTATTTTTATGGAAGTGTTTAAGCATATTCCTGGTCCTTGATTTTTCCATGGCAAATAACACACTTTGACTCAAATGGATATTCACTAATTTGATCTCTCACATATATTCTGAGAGATGCTTGTGATATGGAGATGTACATGATGTGACCATTGCCAGATGGAGAAGTAGAAAAGAAACACTTCAAGCAGAAAGAACAGCACACACACAGGCAGGGAGCCATGTACATGGTTTATGTAAGAAATAATGTCTGGTGTCGATTCAGGATGGAGTGGGTCAGAAGGGAGATGAGCACTCTCCCAGACAGTCAATATGTATTCCTTAAATTGCTCTAACAGGCATGTTAGCATATACCATTAAAGGGAAATAGGCTCTAATAGAATGTGAACTATCGCAGTTAGACTCTCAAATGTTTCTCTCTGAGCCATCTTTCTCTGATTTCAGTTGGGTAAGGTACGCATTGATTTCCATCAATAATCAGTGTGGCTATAAGATTTAATTAATTGAAAAAGTCTCAAGAGATATCACAAAAGGTGTAAAGTTCAGACAAAACAGGAGCAATCATGGACAGGGACTGAGGAGGACAGGGAAAATAGGTAAAGAAAGCTGGCAGAGTCAGTAGTGACCAGTGCTATAGTAAAGTGGGGAAGGGGTCAGACAAGTGAGGGTGACACTGCCAGGTGCTGTCTTCCAGAATAAATCAAAGCTTTGCTTTTGCCCTGAATCAAGCCTTCAAAGGGCTAGACCAGCCTCTAGGGTTTTGTCCATATGTAGGAATCAACAGAATGGAATCATGAGTTCCTATGTATCTGAGTGACTGGGCTTGATCTACATGTCTAAATACATGTGTTGCTTCAAGTACTAAAACTTAAAAATTCCAGCCCTGTTTTCTCAAAAGTCAAGACCTCAATATCATAAATAGAGCTATTAATAATTTTTTTATAAAATTATGTTTTACATTTAAATTTAGGTTATGTGACTTAAAAAAAATCTGTTCCATTATCTCCTCTTTTAGCTAGTCTTGATAATCTTTTTCTTGTCTTAACTGTTAAAAATTATATTTTCAGAGGCACTAGAAGGCCCTGTAATATGCATTGACATAATTCACAGAAATGTCTGTTGAGTGCCTTAACATTTTAACAACCTAAACAAATTGAAATTTACATTTTAGGGAAGCACAAACTACTAAAGAAAATGTTTTCTGTACACTGTGAGTTTCGGTTATTACCTAGCGTAATGCTCTTAAGATGATGGATGAATCTAAAATGTTCTCTCTTGTTTTGGCTGGTGATCTCTTCCAAAGTAGTAAACACCACTGAAAGCTCTACTCAGTGGAATCAGTAGAAGTCTTTCCCATTATAACACACAGTCTCTGTCACCAGTACTAGAAATATTCACACCTCAGCAACAACAAAAGTTTTTGCAACTTTCTACTTTTTTTTTAACCTATTCTTGTTTCTGGTAGTAATAAAAAAAACTCTGCAGTATTTGACTGCATTTCTTGAAAGCATTTCTCCCCAGGGACTTGTTCTTTCTCCTGGCTGCCACCTGGCTATCATTTCTGGATAAATGATAACAACGAAGGAAATGGAGAATCTTCAAAATATCTGCTCATCCTGGTTTCAGACCTCACCAGCTGTTAGATGACTGGTCTTGGATGTGGTGAGGGGCATAGACTCAGTCTCTACCCCATTTCAGTTTTTAGTGAAACTTTTTCCATAAGAGCAAACCTTCTAAAGAACCAAGTTATATAGCGGATTGAAGATAGGTTGGAGCAGGAACAGAGCATTGCCATATTACAGAACATATTTATGCCCTAGAGAGGAAAAAGGAATGAGAACATCATTTCAGAAATCCATGAGCCCTGAGAATAAATCTCCCAGTCATCTCTTCCTTCACTGTCTTTGATTCAGTAGTAGCTGCAACCTGCATGACTTATTTTAAAGCTACACTTAACCAGTACTCCTGAGATTTGGGAGTCACAGTTTACTCTTGGAGGAATCAAAGATCTTTAGAAGACTGGGGCAAAATAGATGATCACTTCCCTACAACTCTGTGGGGCAGCTGAGCACCCTGCTTTGAACTTTATTAGGGCATTCATCACACTATTGTAATTAATGTTTACATCTCTCCCTCTCCCATCAAACTGTGAGCTCCACAAGGGCAGGAATCATTTCTCATTCATTTCTCTCCTCACAGTGCATAACTTTGCTCCTAGCACAAAGAAGACTTTCTATAAATATTTCCTGAGTAGTGGATGGGTAGATTGAAAGACAGATGGATAGAAGAATGAGTGAAGGTATAGGTCCTACAGTTACAAAAACAGAAAACTAAACCAAACAAAAAACAAAAATTTTAAAAATAAATAAAACATATCTTCAAATCTTTGATCATAGGAGCATTCCTTGCTCTATCTGAGACTACGATTTGAGTTGAAACATGCTAAGTCTTGGGTAGCTTGTTTTTAATAATACTATTTAAATAATCTTACTCCATGTCTTTCTGCCTTCTCTTTGGAGGAAATTTTCTTTGATTAATCATCCAAAAAGACCCAAATATTTCCAAAGATTTTGGATGTCTGGTTGTTCTTGAAAAAACAGAAACTACGCATTAGGATGACCAATAGTACCCAATAAGTGTGATTCCATAACAAGAGGCTGGGGTGGGGGCAGTGGGAGGAGAACAGATAAGAAGAGACTAGAAGGGAGGGATGGCTAACAATCTTGGAGGACATTTCATTGTACCCACCCTGGCCCCATGACTCAAGGGAGGTCCCACCTGGAACGAGAGTTCCCCAAACTCTATCCACTCTAATGCCTTATACCACTCTTTACCCCCAAGAGTAAAACTGCAGAAAGATGCAGGAACCTTTAAAATTCCAAGTACCTTATATATAGGGAATTATGGAAATCTTGCTTTAAACCAAGGATAATAATTTAACCAAAAGTGGACCAAGAAGTGATAGCTATTACAATGACTAATTTAATCCCTTGGAGACAGTTTTTTCCTCTCATCTTCAATTCGCCTGTTTCAGGAATGCTTTTGTTTGTGTTATGGTTTGTGTCTGAATGTTCCACCAAAGCCTCATGTAGTCATGAGGGACAGGGTTTTCAGAGGCAGCTGAATCTAGAGTATGTGATTGATTTGTAGGGCAATATTGGGATTAAGGGGGCTGGGGTTAAGGCTGGATGACTGCTGACTAGATAGGAAGTGCCCTAATCCCAGAAATCTGGATAAGATAAAAGGGGCAGAAAGAGACTTGTCTCTCCCTTTTGCTCTTGTTGCTTTTGCTGTCTTCCACTGCCATGAACTGTTGCCCCTCTGCCATGTGCTACCTTTCCTTGGAGCCAGTTGATTCTGGACTGAAACCTCTATAAACTGTGAGCTAACTAAACCTTTCCTCTTTTTAATTTTGGGTAAGACACTTTGTCTCAGCAATGAAAGAAAAGAAACTTAAAAATTTTGCAAATAATTTGGTTAACAAACAGAGTGGTTTGGCAAAGTTTTGTTTTAGTTTGCAAACTCTACATTGGGACAAACATGACCATGGCCATCTATCACATGCAAATAAAAATGTGGCCATCTTTTCCAAAATCATAGAATGAATTAAGTTCATGAAACAAGATATTACTGTACTTTAGTCCTGCCACTGGAACCTAGCATCCCATAGACCTTATTTAACCCACTGATGGCTCTTAGAACCAAAAAACACCCTGACCTCTTGTCTAAACACACAAATACTGATTGCTGTTTATTTCTACAGTTATTTTCTTGAAGGTTTCTCACATTTCACTGTGGCCCAAATATGTTCCGTGAATCTCTCTTGAGATATGAGCCCAGATGGACCAAAATGTCAACCACAGTTCCTCAAACTCTCCTGTAGCCCACCTTCATCACTTCCCAACCTCCCTGCACAGGGACACTCAGGTACCATAATTTAGAAGGAAAATGTGGTTCTTATTAAGAGTAACTATTGTTTTGTGTTTCCCAAAGTTGTTTTTCCTTTCTCTTTCCCCCACTTACAAATTAAGCCTGTACTTTTGTGAAGAAAATAAAACGAAGACCCTTTTCATATGAGGAGAAGCAAATGATGGCTTCATTACCCTGTGTTTGAGCTCACACTTCATCTGCACCGCCACATGGTTAATGGAAAGGGGATGATGGAGACATGGGTCTAGTTGTGCTTTATTGGAAACATGTCTGTGCAGATTCCAAGATGAGAATACGTCTCCCAACTCCTCCACTAGAGGAAAATGGAAAGGGAACTCCCAGCAGCCTCATTTAACTTTCATGTTCATGTTAAGTTGTGGATCTTTTGGTGAAGAGCAGGAAATGCAATCTG
>RJWM01015332.1:0-47987 GCA_004363535.1 Dasyprocta punctata
TAAGAGGGATGAGGGATGGCATTTTAAAATGGGTTTACTGCGAAGGCCTGTCAGATAAGAAAACCATTGCAGGAGGAAACAATGTGGGTATTTAGATTAAGACCACGTCCAGCCTAGGGATGCTGGGCTTCCTGGAGAAACATCTGTGAGTGGTGTAGGAAGAGTGGGGGAGGGGGAGTAAGGGGTGAAGCTACTGGAGGGTGGTAGCACAAGCAGGGCCTTCGTGGTCATGATAGTTTTTAACTTTTACCTTTAGATGGGAGACATGGAAGAATTCTTAGCAGAAAAGCAACATGATGTTGCTCCCCACTGTTGTGTTGGGGATAAATTAAGGGATAATGATGGAAGCTGGCCAACACATTAGGCAGCAGTGACGATTGCGCATGTCAACTTGACTCCCACAGCTTCCAAATATTTGGTTCCATCTTGCTCTCTGCAGGCCCAGGAAGGTGCTTCTGGGTGAGATTAACAGCTGAACTGGGAGGGTGAGTAAAAAATAGTTTGCCCTTCTCAGCACACAAAAGGAGGCGATGGCCTTATCCAGCCCAGTGAAGGACTGACTAGAACAAAAAGACAGGGTAAGGAAGCATTCCTTCTCTCTCTGCCTGTCTTTGAAAGGAGTCTTCAGTCCTGTCTTCGACCTGATCAGACTAGAACTTGGTTCTCCTGGGTCTCCAGCGGGTTGGCTGTGTGTTTCTGGACTTCTCAGCTTCTGTAACTATGCTTTTTTTGTTTGTTTGTTTACGTGTTTGTTTTGAGACCTGGAATTGAACTCATGGCCTTGTTCTTGCCAGGCAGGCACTTGTGCTGCTGAGCTAAATCCCCAGCCCAGTTGCTGTAACTGTGGGAGCCAATTCCTGGTGATCTATATTGCACATACATTAGATTTCTACCCACCATATTGTTCTGTTTCTCTGGAGAATCTTGACTAACAAGAAACCAGAGTAGTGAGGATGGCAAGAACAGGCAGGTTCTGCACATGTTCACAAGTAAAGACTGGCAGGAATCTCTGATGAAAGAGAGGGAGAACCTGAGGGAGAAACAGGAGTCAAAGAGCAGGGTTTTACCCACAGCAACTAAATAAAAGCTGCTCCTTATGCTGGGGTGGGGGACTCCTGGAGAAATGAGAGTGTGTATGAGGTGGGGCATCAGGTGAGCTTCATATCTTGACATTTTCTGTTTGTCGTTGTCATTGTTAAAGAAGATAGCTGGCTAGGTGAGTCTGGGATTCTGATATAAATTTGGAAGTGTTCAGCACATAGATTGTGTGCAACTAAAATTGATTGGTCTGAAGTCTGAGCCCCAGAGCAGTATGCAGTCCAGAGGTCAGGAAGATAAAAGAATAAAGAAAGGAGAAAAAGAAAGATTTCTTAGTGAGGTAAGAGGTGAGCCAAGAGAGAATGAGGTTCCAGAGGCTAAATGAAAACAAGTTTCAAGAATGAATTTGCTGAGTATGGTGGTGCAATCCTGTAATCCTATCATTCTTGGAGGCTGAGGCAAGAGGATCCCAGCCTGGAAAACTTGGCAAAACCCTGTCTCAAAATTAAAGAAAGGACTGGGGATGTACCTTAGTGTGAAGGCTTTGAGTTCAGTCTTCAGTACTGGAAGAAAAAGAGAAAGACTGGGCATGGTGGCACATACCTGTAATCCCAGCACTTGGGAGGCTGAGGCAGGAGGATCATTGCAAGTTCGAGACCAGCCTGAGCTACAAAATGAGCTCAAGCCCAGCCTGAATTGCATAGCAAAATCCTGTCTCAAAAAGACAAAAAAAAAAAAAAAAAAAAAAAAAAAAAAAAAAAAAAAAAAAAAAAAAAAAAAAAAAAAAAAAAAAAAAAAAAAAAAAGGGAGGGAGGGAAAAAACAGTGATTCCCTCTATTAAATGCCCTTAAAAGACAAAAAGTTAGAGCTGAAAATGAAACAATTGGCTTATCATATTTCTTGATAAGCAGCGTTTGGGTGGTGGGGTGACCAAAGCCTATTTGGAGTAGGCCCAGAGAGAACAAAAAGAGAGTGAACAGAGAGAGGTCAAGCAATGGAGCAGCAGCTAGAAGGAAGCAGAGGGGAGAGGTTTGAAGAGGCTTTTTGTGATCAGGAGCTCCTGGGTGTGGAGCAGAAGGGAAGGAAGGAGTGACGATGCAGGGCACTTGAGCAATGCTCGCCAGCACGAAGTTCTTCAGCAGTGGAGCAGAGCTGGCTGCAGTGCACGGTCGAGGGTCGGTGTCAGCAGGAGGCGGGGTGAACTGGTCCTATGGAGGAGGGAACCTACTTCACTGATAGACTAGGAAACCAGGCCACTAGCCAAGAGTGAGGAGTGAGTGGGGAGGACGTTTGAAAAGTGAGGAAAAGCATGAAGTGGTTGTCTAGGGCAGTGAGAAAGGAAATGGACTTTGAAAATAGAATGGATTGAGGGCAGGAATCATGAATCTAACAGGAGGCCAGCTGGCTAGGCCAGCTGTGTGTTCTCACCAGCCTCACTTATTTACTTGGGTGCAAATAAAACTAGGTGAGAGTCTAGAACAGGTCTAGAACAACCAACATTTGAAGTTGCCAGGCTGATAGGGAAGAGAGAGGATTGAGGATGTATGTAAGAAAATGATCCTAATAAAAGATGTCATCTAGGCCTGCCAGGAGAGGACGTAAATGACAGTGTTAAGGCAAAACAGAAAGGTATTAGCTGGTCAACAGGGGATGAGTGTTCGGGGAATGAAGAAATCGTGGCAGCTATGGGGAGAGATTCCTTGGGAAAATGCGAGATGGTTGTCTCAGTGTGGGCTGCTTGAGCTGGGGACGTGGAAGCAGACAGGTATGATAATGGCAAAGTTTAGAGTACGGCCCCTCTGAATTCCTCTCTACACCCGATCGATTGGCCCACCTGCCGCCAAGGCCCCAGGTTGGTCTTCTGGGTTTGTAAGTTATTCTTGCAGCTCAGCTCTCACCTTTAATCTGGTTGGACTTTTAGAGAGATGGAGACTGACAGGGACCTTGGGGCAAAGCCTGGATAAAACAGGGTCCGGGTGTGACTGCAGCTTGAGAGTTCCCTGGCGGCAGCATGTCCTGAACATGACTGGCTTTTCTAATTTTGAGAGCTTAAATGACCACCAGCTGTCAAGGGTGGAAGGTCATGTAACCTAGCTGCCCATCGGAGTGGCATTTGGCAACCTCAAAGCCTCACTTAACTCTCTCCTCCCCTCCGTTCCTCTCCCTTCCTATCCCCTCCCCTCCCCCTCCTCTGCTCTCCTCTCTTCTCCTCTCCTCTGCCCTGGACCTGTAGCTGTAGCAACAGCTATTCCACTCTATCTCTACGCATTTACTACTCTCAGTACCTCATCTAAGTGGTATCATAGAATACGTGTCCTCTCGTGACTGGTTTATTTAACACAACTTCTTTAATCTTCATCCACATTATAGCATGTGCCAGAATTCCCTTCCTTTTTAATCTTAAAATGATAATATCCCACTGTCTGTATACGTCAGGTTTTGTTTAGCCACCCATCTGTCTAGGAATCCTTGTGATACCTTCACCCTTTAGCTGTTGTGAATAATGCTGCTAATAGCATGGGTGCAAACATCTCTCTCTGGGCCCCTGCTCTCGTTTCTTCTGAGTATACACCCAAAGGCAAAACAGGTGGATCACATAGTGAGTGTATGTTTAAATTTTCATAGAATCATCAAAGTGTTTTCTGCTGCACCCGTTTGCATTCATACCAGCAGGGCACAAAGGTTCCAGTTCCTCCGCCCACCTCTAACACTGGTTCATTTCGTAGCCTGTCTTCTGTTTCTCCTCATTTGATACCCCGCAGGGCACACGGTGCTGTGTTAAAAAAAAAAAAAAAAAAGAGTGCCTGCTATTAACTGTTTTTTTTTTTTTTGCAGCACCGGGCATTGAACTGACAACCTCGTACCTGCCAGAGCAGGCGCTTAAGACACTGAGCCAAACTCCCAGCCCCGGTTTTTTGAGGCAGGGTCACACTATGTAGCCCAGGCCGGGCTTGCACTTGCGTTGTAGCCCAAGCCGGCCTCGAACTCACAATGCTCCGCCTACCTCAGCCTCCCCGAGTGCTGGGATTAAAGGCGTTTGCCACCACGCCCGGCTTGCCTGCTATTAACTGTTGAAAGTGGAAATGAGGGTAAACAAAACTGCTGGCGCTTAGCGAGTCCCAGCTCACACACCTAGTCCTCAATCTGCATTATGCCCTCCCAAAGCCACATGTGGCTAATTACATTTAATTAACATTAAAGCAATTTAAAATTCAGCCCCCCGTCTCATTAGCAGCACTCCAAGTGCTTAATCGTCCCCATCACGAGTGGCTCCTACATTGGACAGTGCAGAACAGAACATTTGTTTTACTGCACACTGTTCTTTAACTGATGTATTGGATAGCTTTCTCAATCCTGATGGCCATCTCTATCTTGCCTCACAAATAATACTTGGCTAAACTTTTCCAAAGCTGGCTAGATTAAAATTTAGGTTGAAAATCCTTCTTTGGGGCATGGGGAAAATAGGTTGCTTAAAAATCCATGGCTCTTTTGTATATGGATGCCTACACTGCAGGCTCTCCCATTTTCCTGTTTAAATATGATACTTCGCCACACAGTGGTTCTGTAGCTAGCTCTCAGTAACAGGCTTCATGAATGCAAACCCAGGAAGTTATCTAAGTCTTGCCCTGCCTCATTAGACTCATCTCTTAAGACTGTGGGTTTCAAACTGGCAACACTGTGTCTGTTTCACTAACTTTACTCCAAGCTTAATGCAAGAGGCAGCACATTGCAGACACTTAATACATATTTTTTGAAAGAGAAGAGGATGCATGATCTAAGCAAACACTGAGCTCAGGGCCTTGAGATAGGCCCTCAGACAGAATGAGATTTAGAAACCTCTCTCTAGCTCTCCTATAGCAAATATATTTCCTTTATTTTTATAGAACATACATTTTTAAACTCTTATATTCCCCTCTGATGTTCTTTCCCTGTGATTCGAAAAGAAAAAAAAGACACCTTAAAACTTAATTCCTGGAAGGATCTTGTGTAATGTATTGCTATAAAGCTGCAACTCTCTTTTATAAACTTGTCAACTGTGACTGGAATGAGAAAAATAAATCTTGGGTTTTTATAATGTCAGCATGTAGCATTGCTTCTCCTCTAGATCCACTTTCCTCTTGCACCACTCTGCTATCTACTTTGGTAGGCTGATACGGTGGTTTGTGCAACAGGCCGCTGGGCCCCATGACTTTCCTTGGACTTGGCTAGAGGAAGCTCGGGCAAGAAAGAAGAGCCGGGCATGGTGGCTCATGCCTGTAATCCTAGCGCCCCACTACCCCCGAGGCTGAGGCAAGAGAATTGCTATGAGTTTGAGGCCAGCCTGGGCTAGCACCAAATTGAAGGCAGTCTGAACTTACATAGTGAGACCTATCTCAAAAAGGAAAAAGGAAGGAAGGAAGGAAGAGAGAAAGGAAAGGAAAGGAAAGGAAAGGAAAGGAAAGGAAAGGAAAGGAAAGGAAGAAGAGGGCCTGAGCTCAGAGGATTTATCCCAAACAGAAGGACACAGTTATTCTAGGTAATCTTTCTATGTGACTCTCCACCCTTGTTCCAGATACTCTCTTCATGATTCTCAGCATAAGATTCAACTTCAGTTCTGTCCATTCTGTCCATATCTTTATCATAGTCACTTGATTTATATTTATAAACCCTGCTTGAAGTATGCTAATTTGAATGTATCATTGTTTCCCTGTAGGGTCCTAACTGATAGGACATCCTTAATTATAGTGCAAGATTATAGTGCCTAAATCCCACCCCTGAAAACTGCATAACTACAATCTTTACAAAAATATCCCTGATTATCGTTGCACTTGTGTGACAAACTGAAGGAAAAACTATGTATATGTTTATGTATATAAAAATAGTTAAGATAGTTAAAGAAAATCAGGAACAAGACAAGGATATCCACTATCACCACTCCTATTCAATATAGTTCTGGAAACATTAGCCAGAGCAATCAGACAAGAGAGAGAAATAAAAGGAATAAAGATAGGAAAGGAAGAAGTTAAATTATCACTATTTGCAGATGACATGGTACTCTATATAGAAGACCCTAAAAACTCCATCAAAAGGCTACTAGAATTAATAAACAAATTCAGCAGTGTAGTTGGATACACAGTTAACACTCAAAAATCACAAACAACAAACTCACTGAGAGAGAAATTATGGAAATAACACCTTTCACAGTAGAGAACCAAAGAAATGAAATACTTAGGAATCAACCTAACAAAGAATGTAAAAGACCTACATGCTGAAAACTATAGTACTCTAAAAAAGGAGATTGAAGAGGATGTTAGAAAATGGAAAGATATCACTTGCTTTTGGTTAAGGAGAACCAACATTGTAAAAATGGCTATACTCCCAAAACTGTAATACAGATTTAATGCAATCCCAATCAAAATACCATTAACATACCTTACAGATCTAGAGAAAACACTCCTAAAATTCATCTGGAACCAGAAGAGACCTAGAATAGCAAAGGCAATTCCAGGCAACAAAAGCAAGGCAGGAGGCATCTCAATCCCTGCCTTGAAATTGTATTACAAAGCTACAGTGATAAAATCAGCATGATACTGGCAAAAAATAGACCTGAGGATCAATGGAACAGATTAGAAGATGCAAATACAACTACAAAGACACTCAGCCACCTGATATTTGATAAAGGGGCTAAACGTGTTCACTGGAAGAAAGATAGCCTCTTTAATAAGTGGTGCTAGAAAAATTGTCTTTCCACATGCCAAAGAATGAATCTAGGCCCAAGTCTATCACCATGTACTAAACTAAAGTCAAAATGAGTCAAAGATCTAATTATTAAAATAGAAACACTAAATTTACTAGAACACAAGATAGGTAAAAATCTTGAAGACATAGGGATAGACAAAGAATTCATGAACAAAACGCAAACTGCATGGGAAGTACTTCAAAGAACCAACAACTGGGGTCTCATTTTTTTAAAAAACTTTTGCACTTCAAAAGAAATCACCAATAAAGTGAACAGAAAGCCCACAGAATGGGAAAGAATTTCAGCCAACTGTCCCTCAGACAAAGGACTTATATCCAGAACATATAAAGAATTGAAAAACATCAGGCCCCCCAAATTCAAAGACTGAATTAAAAAATGGGCATCTGAGATGAACATGCACTTCTCAGATGAAGAAATACAAATGGCAAATAAATACATGAATACATGCTTGACATCACTGGTCATTGGAGAAATGCAAATTGAAACAACATTGAGATTCCATCTCACTCCAGAAAGAATGGCTGCCATCAAGAAATCAACAGATAACAACTGTTGGGGGGGCTGTAGGGAAAAAGGAACCCTTCTCCACTGTCAGCAGGAGTGTAAACTGGTGTGACCACTGTGGAAATCAGTATGGAGATTCCTCAAAAAACTAGGATTGGAAATCCCTTTCAATCCAGCTATCCTGTCACGTCACAGTAATATGTGTGCACCTATGTTTACAGCAGCACAATTTGTAGTAGCTAAATCTTGGAAACAACCAAAATGCCCATCAACCGCAGACTGGATGAAAAAGATGTGGTATTTTTATACAATGGAATATTACTCAGCTATAAAAAAGATGATCTTGAGGCTTTTATAGGTAAATGGAGGCAACTCGAGACTATAGTCATAAGTGAAATAAATCAGACTCACATTTGTATATACCATATTGTCTCCCTAGTGTAAAAAATAAATAACAATTTAAAAAAACTAAGAGAGTAATAAGATCCAAAATGTACAATAGATATTGTAATAAGGAAAGAGAAAGAAAGTGCTCAAAATTAAAGAACTGCTGGGATAGGGGAAAGAAGAAATGGAAGAAAGGAAAAGATTGTATGTTTGTAGATATACACATACAACTGTATGTATGTATAAGTATGCAAGATAGATAACTCTACTACTAATTCTCTGTTAGTTCATCAGATAGAATAGTTTGTATTGTCATTGTTTGATCATCTGATCATTTTTATGCCTAGATTTTGTAACTTGAACAACTACTTCTAAGATAACAATATGTAATATATTGACTAGTATTGATTCCTTACTTTTTTTAAAATTCTGTATTGTTTCTAACTTTTTTTCTGTTTTGCTTTTTTAAAATAAAAAACAAGATAGTTAAAGAAAGAAAAGAATTCGCTGAGATTTTGATAGATATTGAGGTGAATCTACAGATAAGTTTAGGGAGAATAAATGTTTTGATATTTGTCCAATTCACATACATAGTCTCTCTTCACTTATTTAGGCTGTATTTGAGTACATTTGATCAGTTTTCATAGTTTTCAGGATACAGATCGTTATAGATTAAAAACTGGTGGTTAACTTATCACCAGCTGAATTACATCCGCATGGTGCTGAGTATAGATGGCCCACCTGAGGAAAGTTGCCAGCATAAATAGAGACATGGAGAAGAAAAGTGAGGTGTTGTGGATTCTTTTAAGAGGTGCTGTTTCGAGCCGATGGTTCTCCTGGAGGAGCTTGTCATGCTGGCTTCCCCAATGTGGATTCGGCCATTATCATCAGAGGAGCTCGGGACCTCATCAGTGAGAGTGGCTGTGGTTTATGTTGCGGGAGCTCTGCTCCTCACATTGTGCATTGCTTCCTGGCTCCGGAGGGAAAGCTGTGTGCTGGAGAAGCTTGTCACGCTGGGCTTCCTGACCTGTAATCGACTGTTCTCATCATCGGAGGAGCGTGGGACCTCGTTGCTGCTGAGGATGGCTGTAGTGCTCTTCAGGGCAGCCCCGCTTCTTCTTTTGAGCATGACTTCTCAGCTCCTATGTAGAACCCTCAACCCACTGCACAGCTCCTTCACCCCGCTGGCACAGACTTTCTAGTTTACGCCACTGACCTTTGGCCTTCCTGGCACAGAACTGTAAAATAGACTGATGTGAGTCCTTATCGTGGACTCTTAGATTTCCAGTTGGGTTTGTGGGAGGCACTGTCATGCATTTTGGGTCTCTAGCTGGACTCATGCAGGACATTGCTGTGGAATCCAGGCCCTTGGCTGAATATCCTGGGTCTTTAGTGTTGTGGACAGATTTTTCCTGCACTTTCTTTATATTTAACTCTGGGTGACCATCATAAAACAATATTATAAATTCTGTGTCCTGTATGTAGTTGTTCTCCCTGTGACCCCTGCCTACAACACAAATAATGAGTGTATTTTGGTAGATTCATACAGTAATGTTACTTTAAAATTTTTTGTGATGTTGTAACTTGTGCCTTTACAATTTTACCTTTGAATTGTTCATTGTTTGTATATAGGCCAACACTAGATTGCTGTATATGGCTTTGTGACCTGGTACCATGACCTTGCTAAACCTGCTTGTGTGTTCCATTGTTTTTTTTTTTTTTTTGTAGATTCTTTGTGAAAAGAAATATCCCTGATGGTGTTATTACATGCATAGTTCAAGCAGCCATGGGTTGGCTTTGTGAAGCAACCATGCTATATGTCATCAATTTTTCTCCAGTATATTCAAACTAGAAACATATTCTTAGATTCACAGGCAAAGCACTGTAATATTTCATTTAATTCTTATCACAAATTTTGGAAGTGTGCACAACTCAACCCCATTTGACAGAGGAGTAAACTGTACCTTAAAGTGTCTTGTCCACCATCTAAGCACCATCATACAGAAAACCCTATATTTAAATCCTAGGGTCTGGCAGAAAAGTCCCTGTTTTAAACCATTAAAAAGGAATCCAAGAACAACATCAAAGACCACAGAAGAACCAAAGCTTAAGAGTTTTCCAAATAAATGATTTCTTTTATCTTGTTATCTGTATCAAAAAACAACATGAAACTCTAAGTGAGCTTAGAAAATTTACTTTAAAAAAAAAAGGGAAAAAATGCATAGGAAAGCAAATTTCTTCTTGTTCCATAAACTCATTTAATTTTCCATGCATGATACACAAAGACGGTTAGAAAATGAGAGGCAGAGATTGTATTAATGTGGTTTTAAATTTCATCCCTGCCTACGATTCTTGAAATGACACTGTCATATTTTTATTTTAACCCAAATTTCAATTAAGTAAAAACTTTCCTCCAATGTATGTGAATTTTTACTATCAGAGGCTAAAGTTTCATATACTCTGGCTACTCTATGCATGAAAATAGAATAAAGAGTTCCCTCTGATAAAAATGGGTTTAAAAACATCTGATTAGAGAGTGTATAGTTGATCTGCTTAATGGTTCTTGATGGAAACCTATTGTTCTGCAGCTATAATTTTCATAACAAGTTGCTAAAGTATTTTAAGGTGAGACTGTTACTCAATACTCATTTCTGGTAACCTCTTTTTTGCACCATGTCCTCCTGTGCAGAACTATAAAAGTGAAACAGAAGAGCATAAACGAACGTAACCAATAAGCCATGACTTGTACAGAAAAAAGCATTCACCCTTTGGCCTTTGAATATTAACTTGGAATTGGAACAATTAAGTTACATCTCAATGAATGGCATTTTCACAAATAATTTGAACATTTTTACATCCATCTTTTATGCAATGAGATACACTTGTGATAACTATTACATAGGGTGTACTTCTACACCAAAACCCCCCCAAAAACAAAAAACCAAAAAACCTTACTTTGGGGTTGAGACCTGGTTTTCTTTTCTTCTTCCTCCTCTTCGTCCATTTCATTTTCTTGCTGTAGCTCCATATTCTGCTTACTTTTCCCTTTCACACACTCCTTAGATGGACTGATTTCTTCTCTGCTGGTGGTTTATAATTTCTGTAAATCCACAACCTACAGCACATCCTTTCATGACCCTAAAACATTTAAAAGTACAATACTGATGCCACAAAAATAAAAGTGTTCCAAAAGAGGAACTGATTAAAAGTGACATTAATGAAAGCAGATGGCCGTCTGAGTAATGAACTCACACATTCAGAGGCCAAAGTCTTCCCCTGAGGATATTTGTCCCGGCTGATGATCTTCCTGAGGAGAGCTTAAGGAGCAGGGAGATTCCCTCATTCTGCGGCTCATTGCCCCAAATGGAAGGAGGACTCTGGGGTAGGGGTTGCGTGGTCTTGCACCACTCACGCTGCGTGTTGAAAGCAGCCTGCCCCGGCAGATTGCTTTAAACACGGTGAACTGGGTGCTGCAAGGTGATGATGGACAGAGGTAAATTATGAAATAGGAACTTTTGCCACAATTCTGCATCCCTGGTCACAAAAAACATTTACAAAGTGGATGCTCCCATGCAAATCAGAATTCACAAAGGATTACACTGCAGTGGCAGTTGCAGCCCACAATGTGTTCATGCTTTGTTCCTTTTGTGGGCTTAGTACAGCATCTTTCCCACCAGATTAATGAGTGGCTTTTTTAAAGGAAAAAAAATGGCACCGCTTGTTGATCATCCATGTCTGCAATTATGTTCCTTGAATATACTATAAATACAACGTCCCTTAAACATGATCAATTGATTTTGGTTTTGCCTGTACCAGGGATCAAACTTACAACCTCATGCTTGCCAAGCAGTCACTTAAACCACTGAGCCAAACTTCCAGCCCTACTTTTTTTGATGCAGGGTCGCACTCTGTAGTTCAGGCTGGCCTTGCTCACATTGTAGCCCAAGCAGGCCTCGAACTCACAACGCTCCTCCTACCTCAGCCTCCTGAGTGCTGGGATTAAATGCGTGCACCACCACACCCGGCGATCAATTCCTTTTGGTTACACAGTCTTTTAAAAAACTGTAAGATCCGAATTAACCCACACATTAAAACTATGAAATTTATAATATTCAGATGAACTGTGTTGACTTAATGTTGTTTTGATAACACAAAACCTCAAAGTTTTGTTCTGAATGTAGAAAACTGCATCTGGTGTTTTATGGTTCACTTATTAGCTATACGGGCCTCTTTGTTCTGAATTTAGGAAGCACTCATTTCCAGTGATCCCTCCTTAACACTACCATGATTTTTCCTTTTAAACAATACATTCATCTCGATTCATTCATCCACGATTCATTAATGGGTCAATCAATCTAAAAGTGTCCCTAAAATAAAATGCCAGTGTGTGAATTTATTCTAATGGAAGTGTCTTTACTGAGTGGTTATTGTTGTATCTAGCACTGATTACCTGAAGCAATGAGTGTCTTCCATCTCCGCCCAAATGTGACTGTGGCACGGTGAATGGGGCACAGTGAGTGGCGGAGCGCTGAAGGCAGATTCTTCAGATTTTCACGTCAGGCACCTGTACTGTTAAGTGCTGGGTGATGGCTCAGTTCTCCTCCTGCTTACCTGTAGTGCCACCAATCACCCTGTTGCCACCATGAGCTTTACGGGTGTCAGGTTTGGTTTGGTTGCCACACGGTTGTCAAACAGATGCTAATGGTAAGACCAAATATTTACAAAGTTGACTATGCCAGTAACTCTGGAATATAATTGTTGATATTGTCATCAAAATGAAAATTTGATTTAAACATCAATACTAACTGGAAACATGAGCTTATTTGATGGCTGAGTTACATAGAAAAATATGGTGTAAAAAAATGAGACAGCAACAGAAGCCTGAGTCCTCAGCCTGGTGTTCCGGGCCCACCATGGTTAACTCCACTGCATCTGTCAGGGAGAGAGGACATCCAGCACTCGGGAATGTTAGCTCTGGAACTAGACTGCCCCAGGGCTGCCCTTAAGTCCTTCTCTCAAGAGGGACTGAGTGCCCAGCTGTTGGAAACAGAGTCAGCAGGCAGCATCCATCTGTCAGTGCAACCCCAGTCTGCCTCAGTTGCAGAGAGATGTTTCCCCTGAGATTACACTGAACCCCAGGCAGCCTGTGTCCCATGCTGGAAGAAAGGCCAGGCTAGTTCAGATTTTTGCAGGGCAGTTTGATAAGCACTGTTCCAGAGTCAGCTGAGTCAACTGAATCTTTGTCAGGTCTGCATCCCGCTTTGATTTCTTCCTTTGTCCAACCCTGCTCCAAATACCCTCCTGAGTATGGATCCCTAATGAACATTTCCACTCCGTATACTATGTCTGCAAATGCTTCTGAAGAAGCCAATCTGCAATTCCACTTGGTATGGATTATATCGAGATGTCCCCCTGAAGCCTCAGGAGGTCAGCGGTGGGACCTTTGGAAAGTGCTTAGATTATAGGGATTTTCCAGTTGACTTGCTCTTAGGAGATGAGGCCTTGTTGAAAGAGGCAGTCGCTGTGGGAGTGACCAAGAAGGTTTTATTTCCCTTCCTGGCTCCTCCCTTGACTCCCTGCTTCCTGCCCATCATGCCATGAGTGGCTCTCCTCCTCCATGCTCCTCTACAAAGCCGCCCTGCCTTGGAGCCAGTAGGTTGTAGACTGAAACCTCTACAAGATATCAGCCAAAATAAACTTCTCCTCATTTAAATTGTGGGTGTCACATATTATGTCTCAGTGATGAGAAAGTGACTTAGACCCCCCAACTTTTTGGTTGTTTGAATTTGAATCAAGTTAATCAATCTCTATGTGCCTTACTTTCCTAATCTGTCAAATAGAAATATTAACATATTTTACTTACTTTGGTGTATATTTGATTGTATGATTAATTTTATGTGGTATTAAAGAAAGGAAAAAACCTGCTCTGAAAGAAGACCTCCATACAAAGCTGATTCAAGGGTAAGGAAGTAGACCATCCTAGTGCTGAAAAGGCAACTAAGAAAACTTGCTGTTTTGATCTTTAATACAAAAAGACATGTTGTTATTATTATTATAATTATTATTTTTTGTGGCACCAGGGATCAAACTCACAACCTCGCACCTGCAAGGGCAGGTGCTTAAGCCACTGAGCCGAACTCCCGGCCCTAGTTTTTTGAGGCAGGGTCTCACTATGTAGCTCAGGCTGGTCTTGTGCTCGCATTATAACCCAAGCTGGCCTCGAACTCACAACACTCCTCCTACCTCAGCCTCCCGAGCGCTGGGATTAAAGGCGTGTGCCATCACGCCCGGCTGACATGTTATTATTTTTTACTAAGTAACATATTAGTGAATACATCAGATTCCACTCTCTCAAATGGCAAAGGAAAACATTTCCCTTTGGTCTCCAAGAACCTCAAAATCATCTGTTTTGAGGGACCCCAGAGGCAGCAGTGAAGGTAATGAGTGGAACAGCAGCACCTCACCTGCCGTGCCCAGAGGGGCCTGATTTTAAACAGCTTTAAACAATGGCATGGCAATGAGTGGAAAGTCAGCACTTACCCCGCCAGACTCCCAGCTGGCGTAAGACAGGAGACAGCAGGAGCAGTGAGTGGGCCAACAGCACTACCCCATGCCCATTAGGGGAGAGAGACGCACTGGGGTGGAACAGAGAAGGCCGTGAAAGGGCCAAGGGGCTGGACTGTACACAGGGCCAGGAGCAGCCATGGACTGTCTCTGTCTGAGAGTGCCACAGCAACTGGGAGAGTTGAGACAAATAGGGTAAGGAGATGTGAATGGGCCATCAAGGGGCACAGAAAAAGTTTCTGGCAGACAACTGACTCCAGGCCCCACATCTGGAGGCTAAGATCAGCCCTGCACCCAGAACAATGCTACTGCAGACTTGGCAGGGTTACCCAGCACAGATTTCGAATCTGACTTGCACACTAACACAAAACTGTGGACACCAGAGGGACCCTTTCTTTCTTTCTTTCTTTCTTTCTTTTTCTTTCTTTCTTTTTTCTTTCTTTCTTTCTTTCTTCTTTCTTTCTTTCTTTTCTATTCCTTTTTCTGTCTGGGTTTTTTTGGGGGGGGGTTGTTCAGATTTTTATTTTTTGTTTTGTTTTGCTCATCTTTTTGCTCCTTCTCCAACTAACTTTTTTGATTTTTTTGGTATCTTCATGTGAATGAACATTGTCTCTAGTCTTTCTGGTTTACTTTGATATCTTTTGTTTTCCCTCCTGTCCTCTTCTCTGGTTTCCCAAACCTTAGGTGATCATCTTATTTCCTTCAGCCTTGCTTCTGTTATATTTCTCTTCCTTGATCTCTCTGTTTTGTCCTCTATCTCTCTTAAATCCACCCCCCCACACCCACACATACATAGAGGGTAACATCACTCTGCTAAGAGGAAACTTACTGCATACAAGTTCCTGGGTTATATTGGATTTGGTTATATAACTGGAGATCTTGCTCCTACAGTTAAAGGTACCAAGTTAATAGTTACCAGTTTGTCAGTTTCTAGGCTGTGCTTGTTGCTAGTGTTATTGATAATTTTACTACCTTAGCCAGGATGTCATACCTGTTGTAATCAGTTGTTCTCTTCTGTAGGACAACACTGTGATTGTCTGGAGCCATAGACACCATCATAGTCCAGTACCAAAAGACTGGGTGCTGAGTCAAATAGATAACAACATCTCATCCCTTATAAATTGGGAAGGTAGGTTCTTGGGCTAGACACAAAGAGCAAGAACCAGCTACACCTAGAAGACATCTCTGAGAAGTAGACATTGCCCAGGTAAACTTTGATGCCAGTAATAAAGCTACCTACCATAAGAAATTTACAAGCATTGAGGCACAAAACAAATTAAAATAAAAAATAGAAAATGACAACACCCAGAAGCAAAATGCAACACCAGAACTGCAGCCCACCCAAGACAAGTCCAGAGGAAAATGAGAAGAACAGAAATCACCCAACTGAATTTTCTGAAATGGTAGGAGCAGAAGTAAAAAAAAAAAAAAAAAAAAAATAGATGAATGAGGCTACAGAGAAATCAGATCAGAAATAATCTCTCAGGTTAAAAAAAAAGAGAGGACAATCAAAATGAAGACATGCTCAGTGACTCTAAAGTAGACACAAATTTAAAAAAAATAGAGGTGCTTAGGAAGATGATAGAAACCATGAATGCCCAACATAGGAAAAAAATGCGATCTGTGAAACAGGTTCAAGCAGATATACAGGTTAAAAATTCTATCGAATGTATGCATCACAGATTGAATCAAGGTGAAACAGAGTATCAGATCTAGAGGACAGGACTGCCATTAGTGATCAAAAAAAGAAAAATTTCTTAAAAACACCAAGGGACCATGAAAAATCCATCCAATGACTGCAAGATAATGCAATGAAGAACATAAGATTGATTGAAGTCAATGAGAAAGCAGGAGACAGTGCAAATACCATAAATAAACTGTTGACAGAAGCAATGGCAGAAAACTTCCCAAGCATGGAGAACGAATTAGACATAAAAATACGTGAAGCGTATAGAACTCCAATTAACCATGACCAAAATAAATCTACATGAAGGCATATAATAATCAAGATTCCAGAAACTGAGCACAAAAACAGAATATTAAAAGCTGTTAGAGAAAAGAAACACAGCATTTATAAAGGAAAACCCATCAGAATCACAGCAGATTTCTCAATACAAGCCCTTAGGTCAAAGAGAGCTTGGAGTAAAGTATTTCAAGGCTTGATAGAAAACAAACTCAAACCCAGAATGATCTACGCTGTAGAATTATCTTTCAAAATCAGTAGAGAAATAATACATTTCCATCACAAAGAACACCTGAAGAAATTCATGACCACCAAACCAGCTCTATAAAAT
This sequence comes from Dasyprocta punctata, assembly GCA_004363535.1. Lineage (NCBI taxonomy): Eukaryota > Metazoa > Chordata > Mammalia > Rodentia > Dasyproctidae > Dasyprocta > Dasyprocta punctata. Next base: position 16,528 of record RJWM01015332.1, read on the forward strand.
ATTCTGAAGGATATTTTACAAAGAGATATCAAAGACTGCAATTCCAAGAACACCAATTGAAAAAAGCTACCAGGCAATACAAGCAATTAAATGGTGGGGGCGGGGGAGAGATAGGAGCCAACAACAGGAAAATAATATGAAAAGGACAAGCCAACACATATCAGTTATAACCATCAATGTAAATTATCTCAATTCACCAATCAAAAGAAACAAACTGGTAGAATGGATCAAGAAACAAGATCCAACAATATGCTGCATATAAGAAACACATTTAAAACAAAAAAAATTCGTAGACTGAAAGTCACAGAATAGACATTTACTGCCACAGGAGCCTCAAAAAAAGCAAGGGTAGCTATTCTATTTATAGACAAAGTAGATTTCAAGCCAAGACTGATCAAAAGAGACAAAGAAGGTCACTACATACTCAATAAGGGAAAATTCCAAAAGAAAGAGTGAGTAATCATAAAAATATATGCACAAAATACCAGCACACTCAACTACATAAAATGAATATTAATGGCCATGAAAAATCAAATTAGCACTAACACAATTGTAATAGGGGACTTCAATGCCCCACTCTCACAAATCGATCAACCAGACAAAAAATCAACAAAGAAATATCAAAACTGAACCAAATCTGTGAAAAAAATGGACTTAGTAGATGTCTACAAAATGTTCCACCCCACAACATCAGAATACGTATTCTTCTCAGCTGCATATGATACATTCTCCAAAATGTAACTGACAGAACATGCTTAAATAAAAGCAAAGGAATGGAAATTATCCCATGCATATTATCAGACCATAGTAAAATTAAATTGAAAATTACAAAAACTCCTTAAACACTTGGAAATTAAATAACACCCTCCTGCACAATCAATGGCTCACAGATGAGGTTAAAGAAGAAATTAAGTGGTATCTACAGTTAAATGGTAATGCTGTTACAACACACTGAAACTTATGGTATGCAATGAAAGGAGTACAAAGAAGGAAATTTATAGCGATGAACTTTCGCATCGGGAAAGCAGAATGAGCTCAAATAAACAATCTAATGTTGAGCCTTAAACTTCTAGAAAAAGAAAAATTTCATAAGAAAAAAGAAATTATAAAGGTGAGAGCAGAAATCATTGCAGTGGAAACTCAGAAAACAGTATAAAGAATCAATGAATCAAAGAGTTGGCTCTTTGAAAAATAATATAAAATCAATAAAACCTTAGCCAACTTTAACAAAAAAAAAAAAAGAAAGGAAAGAAAAGACTCAAATTCATGCAATTAAGAATGAAAAGGCTGAAGTCACAATGGATCCTGTAGAAATCCAGACAATCATCAATACCTACTTTGAGAAACTTTATTCTATTAAGATGGAAAACACAAGAGAAATGGACAGATTCCTAGATACATATGAATTACCAAAGCTGAATCAAGAAGATATAAAATTTAAAAATAAACCAATATCAGTCAATGAAATTGAAGATGTAATTAAAAACCTGTCAACAAAGAAAAGTCCAGGTCCTGATGAATTCACTGCTGAATTCTACAAGAAGCTTAGAGAAGATCCAATGTTACTACTCCTCCAATTCTTTAATGAAGTCGAAAGGGAAGCGATACTCCCAAAATCATTCCTGAAAGCAAGTGTTACCCTGATACCAAAACCATAGAAGGGTCTAGCCAAAAAGAGAACCAAATTAGGCCAATCTCCCTAATGAACATAGATGTAAAAATCTTCAATAAGATACTGGCAAACAGCATGCAGCAAATTATCAAGAAGATTATTCACCATGACCAAGTAGGATTCATTCCAGGGATGCAGGAATGGTTCAACAAATGTGTATCAATAAATGTAATACATGATATTAACAGATCCAAAGACAAAAGCCACATGATCATCTCAATAGATACAGAAAAAGCGTTTGACAAAGTCCAACATCCATTCATGATAAAAGCCCTACAGAAAATTGGAATAGACAGTCTTAACTCAATCTGATAAAATCCATCTATGACAAACAATAGCCAATATCATACTAACATAATATCTGGGGTCCCATCCTATTAAAAAGCTTTTGTACAGCAAAATAAACCACATACAGAATGAAGAAACAACCAACAATGTGGGGGGAAAAACATTTTTTCCAGCTGTTCTTCAGACAAAGGACTAAAAATCCACAATAAAGAACTAAAAAAAAATTTAAAGACCCAATCCAAAAATGAGCATCTGAAATAGACACTTCTCAGATGAAGAAGTAGAAATGGCAAATACATATATGAAGAATGTTCAGCATCACCAGACATTTGAGAGATGCAAGTTAAAATAATTCTGAGATTCCATCTCACTCCAAAAAGAATGCAATTGTCAAGTAATCAACTCATAACAAATACTGGAAGGGCTGTGGGGATAAAGGGACCCTTTTCCACTCTTGGTAGAAGTATAGACTGGTGCAACCACTGTGGAAATCAGCATAGAGATTCCTCAAAACACTAAAACTAGGGGTTTCATTTGACCTAGTCATTATTGGTATCTTCCCAAAAGAATTAAAAACTTCACCCCACAGTGATATATGCACACCCATGTTTATAGTCTATTACAGTTTGTAATAGTCAAACCCTGAAAAAGTTCAAATGCCCATCAACTGATGAATGGATAAAGATGCTGTGGGTTTTTTTTTATACAATGGAGTACTACTCACTTATAAAGAAGGATAAACTTCTAGGTAAATGAATGCATCTTGAGACTATGCTCTTAAGTAAAATAAATCAAACACACATATTCAAGTGTCACATTGTTCTCTGGTGTGAGAAAGAAGGACCAAAATGTCTATTAGATATTATCAAATAGGAAGAAAATACTCAAATGGGAAGGGCGACTAAGGAGGAGGGAAGGAAGGAAGGGGAAAAAAGGAGAAAAGAAGAAAAAATGTAACCAAAATTTTTATAAATAAAAATACGAAGAAGGGTTGAAGGGAGGATAGGTGAATGGGAAAATAAGTAAGAAATAAGATATCTCATGAATAGGTGCAAACGCCCTATGATGAATGTGATCCTAACATATATCTAAAGTGTACCAATAAAATTAATAAAAAAGAGACAAAAATCTAAAAAAAAATTGTGCTGTTGGAGAATTTCATTTCCTTGGGCTGTGGTACTGACCACAAGGATACCAGTGGAGCACAGTGGTACAGAACATGTTGTGGCATTGGTCTATCAGGATTCCTTGTTCACAGTGCTCACATTTTCCTTGGAACCTGGTTTTCAGCTTCTGGTCATGCGTTTCTTCATCCTGAGGAATAGGTTTTCTATGCTTCTGCGCAGTGTCCACAGAAGGGTGGCACAATACTATTGTCCTGCCATTGAATGTTTTATGGAAAACACAATATAAAACTCTGCTTCAAATGGGACTGTTCCAAGACAATTCCATTTGATTTCATTCACTTTACTGTTGTTACTGCCATCATGATTCAGTTGAAGTGAAAAAAACATATTCTGAAGAGAATCTAGAATCCAAGATTTGGGTCTCAATCTTGACACTAAAGAGAGGGAGGAAAAATCTGCCCTGAGCAGCTGCATAAGGTTGGTAGTCATGGAAACTTGAAGTCTACATTCACATTGCCTGGGTGAGACAAAAAACCTCCAGGAGATATTTTAACTTTTTAGTGCACTTGGGTTGATTACGCTTGCAGGTGACTGGCTGAAATAAAGTCACACCTCTGAAAATATTAAACAAACTTCAATTCAGATTGACAACTGCTGCCCTATGCCAGCAGTGAAAAATGGATCCTGACTTCAGAAACATCAAAATGTGAAAACCTGCAGCATAGACTATTATACAGAGAAGTTATGAGAGTCAGTTTAATAGCTCATGCAAACTGCTTAGAGTGGTAAGAGAAAGTAGTAACCCCTAATAACATGATCACTTTCTGGCTTTATTTCCAGCAACCACAACATGTCACCATGCATTAACAAACAATAATATTCCATTGTGCAAATGTTCCACATTTTGTTCATCCATTAATCTATTCAAGGACATCTTGGTTGCTTCTAAGTTTTAGCAATTATGAGTAAGACTGGTATAAACATTTGTGTGCAGGTTTTTGTATGAACATAAGCTTTGTACTCACTTGGTAAGACACCAAGGAGGGTGACTATCAAATCATATGGTAAGATGGTATTTGATTTTGTAAGAAGCTGTCAAACTGTGTTTCATAGTTGCTGGACTATTTTGCAGGGAAGCCTGAACCACACTGACTCAGTTCAGCTGGCTGTTACAAGTTAACCTTTAGTTAATCCATCACAACCACCAAGTCTGCCTACACATAGAATTTTAACCTTTATCTTATTATCCCTTGAGTTTGGAGTTAAAGCTGGATATTAATATTGGAGACCATAGTTGTTGCAAAATTTACTCCTCTGCCATGTCACATACCAGAGACTGTTTTGTGCAGTTACGGCAGCAAATGAAAGTTCCTGATGCTTCACATCTTTGTCAGCATTTGTTGTTCTAGTGTTTTGGATTTTAACCATTCTGATGTGTGTGAAGCATTATCTTTTAATTTTAAAGATAATTTTAATATTATTTGACACATTTGTACTTTTATAAACTTTTGATTTTTGATAAATTCTGAATATGAGTACTATTCACTTTAAAATCATGATGATTGATAAATAAAATTATATGAAATCTCACAACATTTTGCTTAAAGAAGACAAGAAAAACAAATTTTGTCTTCTTATTCCTATTTACCATGAAACAATCTCTGACCTTTCTGAGCTCTTGCTTGTATATTTATTCTTGCATCTTCCTTCCTCCCCCCATTCATTTGATTATTGAATCATTCAGTGTACTTCGCTGAATGTGTACAGTCCTGGGCATTCTGCTGGGTCCAGTGGCTCCTGTCTGCCTGGTCCCAGGCTAATGGGGGACCTCAGTGAGTCCAGGCCATCAGGATGCCTGGGTCACAACCTGGCCCTGCAGGGTGATACTCACTGGGTGACCTGGCCTCCTTCCTCTTGTTTCTTCATCTGCAAAATCAAGGGAATAAGAACATCTTCCTATAGGGCCATTTGAAGACTAAGTAAGCCCACTATGTAAAAACCTGAAAACAGTGCTTGGCAAGTAGTAAAAGGTCAATAAATACAATTGTAATTATTATGGTGAGTGGAGGGAAAGAGGTATTGAGAGATGGCTGTCTTGAAAGTATGTGTGAGAGCAAGCCTTCCTCTGGGCCTATCGGGGACCCAGCCTAGATCCTCAATCTTCCAAATGAGTGTACGGTGAAAGTGTGAATAAATGAGATAAGTGGTATGATTTTAGGGCTCCAGGAGGATCAAAGCCCTTACAAAGTTCTTGAATCTGCAGCTATGATTAGGGCTAAGACAAAGAGCTTCTCTGTACCACCCATATTTATTTCCATAGCAAACAAAGAGAGGGGATACTGAGGGAGGTGCTGGAACTGAGCAGAACCTTGGGAGTCACTTCAAGGACATCTCCAAGTAGTGAAAAATGCCAGACAAAGGAGAAGTATCTTATTATCTCCAAGATGGCATTTATGGTGGGACTGAGATGTCTGCAGGGTAAGATGCCTGCAGCTGCAGTCTCTATATACATAACTGATTGCAGAGCCAAGATGTCATCAGCTGCGGCCTTCTTTATCTTGCCCTTTGAGGTATTTCTGACCTCACCGGCCACTACAGGCCTCAGCCAGGAGCACTGATTCATAGAGGTTCACTTACTATGAATCAGTTCCCATCACCAGGCAAGGGGCCTAGGCCTAGGACAGGCTCACAGATAAATAAAGTCAATTAGTTAATTTTAAAATCCTGCTGAGAGCCACTTCGTAGTGGTCTCCAACATGGACCCACGTTCTCCAATGCTTGGTAAACACAATTAAATAGACAGACTGTTGGCAGGTGTTACAGCTTGTATCTAGAAGTCCCCCCAAAGGCTCATGCAGTCATAGGTGGGGCTTTTCAGAGGTGGCTGGAGCTAGGGTGTATTCTGCTGGAATCAAGGATGTGATGCTGGGATTGATTCACCTGTCCTAGGATTAAGGGTGTCAATGCCACCCATCCTAAGGGCAGGTCACCTGTGTTAAGCTGCTGTGTTTGGGGCCTGTCGCTTGCTGCTTGCTGCCTTCTGCCTGCCCTGCTTTGCCATGACCTGTTTCTCCTCTGCGATGCCCCCACTGTCATGCCACTGCCTGGGAGCCAGCTGACTATGGACTGAAACCTCTGCGAAATCATACTTTCTTCCTTTAACTTTGGTTGTCGGGTATTTTGTCTCAGCAACGAGATAAGTAACTAAGGCCGCAAGATTCCAGAGCTGATTTAGGAGCTTGATAGGCTTGTTTCTGGTGATTTGATGACTTCTGTCCCTGTGGCCAGTCTATTACCTCTTGACCTGAAGAGTGGCTTAGAGGTGATACTCCCATGTATCATCTCTGTATTTATTGTTCTGCTGTTTGTTTTATAACACTGTAGCACTAAGTTCTAATAACCTAAATACTAAAAAGTCTGTTGTTTAAGGCTGGGTTGACACATTCCATTTAGTAAGACAAAGGATTCATTGAAGTGAAATCAGAATACTGAAATTTTGGATTAATGGGCCCAATCACAAAAATGTAGGAAATGTGCATTCACACACACACACACACACACACACACACACACACACAGTTTCCAAAGCCCTATCCCTAGAATCAATCAGAAAGCGCTATTTTTCATTCTTCTGGCAAGAACGCAGGCAGGTTTTTGATAGAACAACCTAGATCTGAAGTCAGCCCAAGGCATGGAGGATCCAAAAGATGGCCTCCACAGTGCTCTGCCTTCCACAGCGGTCCCTCTTGCCCTGCACTTCTTTTCCTACTTTTAATTGACCCACACTTGTTCTGCAGGGTGTGTCTCTTTTCCCACTTTCATAAACCCAGAACTTCACTACCTTAAAAAAAATTGACAGTTCATAGAAAGTATAGACTACTCAACTAGGAAGTGTGTAAATAGCCCTGCAAGATATTGTGATACATTTTATTGGAGTAAGAAGACTAGGGAAGCAGATGCTCTGCTTTCAATTTATGGCTAGAGTAGGCAAATCGCCTTCCTGGCCCTCACTAGCATCCTCTGTGCCTCTGTTCAAGATGCAGTGAAACAGGACCTGAAAGTGCTTCAAAATGCAGAGAAGGAAGGAGAGGAGAAAAGAAGGGAGGGAGGCAGCAAGAAGGGGAGGAATGAAGCCCAAGTGCACTCCAAATAGCCAGATTAATGTTTGACACTTTAGTTATACTCCCAAGGGCAAGAATGCACTTGGGAGTGTTTTGTTACAGTATATATGATATTGCCTTTATGAGTTTAAATCCTTCAACTTTTGAACTAAGTGCGTTTAGGGCTTCCACTGTGTTGAACTCTTGCTTTCTGGTGCTACTGCTTAAATAACGGATTAACCCATTACACATTTTCAACTTTAGAACAGCTGAACTGCATTTTCAGTACCTGCCCATGAGTTATTGTGACTCAAAACACTTAAGGAAGCTGACTAACATGCAGAAAATTTATGAGTAATGGAGTAAGAATACTGCAGATTTCCATGTTTCACTTTTATTGAAAGTTGAGTGAGTCTTTACTATGAAAATAATTTATATGGTAGCGTTCCATTGGAAAAATAAAAAGTCATGGTATTTGTCAAAATGATGATGATGAATGTATGCCAACATTCATGAAAATGAATACATTCTCCAGAAAATGTAAACCCTGGGTCAGATTATTTTTCTTCATAACGATTTCAGGTTCTGTTGTAACATGGTAAGAAGTCCAGCTGAACTGGACAGGCCTCTCTGCACCTGCTGTTCTGTCCTCCAGGTCCATATCTGACCATTCTACCTGCTGCTCTGAGACCAGGAGGCAGTGGCAGGACCACAGGCAGTGGACTGAGGCTCGGTCAGGATGTTCGCTGCCTCTCCCAAGTGACCCCAGTTTCCGGCACAAGCTGTGTCCCTAGCCACCCCAGTGGCTCTTGGGTCCAGGCTGCATGGAGCTCCGGGATGATGCCTTCCTACTATCACTTCTTCTGCATACGCCACTTTTCCTTCTTGGTTTGCTTCACTGTGCCCCCGCATGTGTACATTCAATAGACTTCTTAAAATCTCACCTGTGAAGGACTTCTTTTCAGCCGGATGGGCTCCCCATTAAGCAAAGTCCCTGAAACTCTTCTTTGGATGTGGATCCTGTAATAAACGCCATTGAAATCCACTTGGCTTGCATGCTACTTTTTCCAGATGACTTTAGACATCTCTATCATCATATCCACTTTATTAAAAGTTTGCTAGAATAAATAGGACCATCAGATGCCATGGCAGGGCTCGATTGCATTTTCCAGATTTTCCTTTTCTGCACGTTGCTGACTGGGGAAGGGGCTCGGGAGAGATTTTGGCGGGACATTTAAAGGAAACAAAGCAGCGACAGCTTTGTAGTTCACACGCACGGTCTGGATCACGGTGTTGTGTGAGGCTGTCACTCCTTTCCCAGGGCCCTCTTTCTCCTTGTCCCATGCCTGGGCCAGATGTGTGTAACTCGGTCTCAAAGGGCCTCAGATCCTGCAGGACACATAGGTCTCACCAAGATCTGAGGCAGAGGGAGCTGAGGACAGCCTTCAGTCTGTCCTGTGAGTTCTAGCTTGTTCTTGTTCTCCCCCGTTTATTTCCATCTTCCCTCCCTGTCTGTCTGTCCTCTAGACCTCAAATGTCAGCATCAGCCACAAAGATGATAGTGTCACAGAGTTAGCCTGCTGTCCAAGGGCACATGTTCAGTCTCCATTGGTGTGTATACATGCGCATGAGAGAAAGAGAGAGAGAAAGAGAGAAAGAGAGAAAGAGAGAGGGAGGGAATAAATGAATCCTTTTGTGCCTTCCTTATTAGGACTTTAAACATGCCATTCAGTTTTACTGCATTCTGTATGTCATTGGCTTGAATATAATATTTTTACTCTATTCATTTTGGATTAATGGACCTTCTTCTTAGCTTTTTTATGATTTTCCTATTCTCTGGTATGGGGCTAGGCAAGGAGCTCTTAGATATGCCACCAAAAGGATGATCTATAAAAGAGAAAATTAATAACTTACCAAATTTAAAACTTTCCTGCAAGGAAAGATCTAATAAACAGGAATGGAAATACAAGTTACAGAATGGGAGAAAATAGTCACAAACCAAGGATCTGAGAAAAACCTTTGTTCCAGGATAAAGAACTCTCAAAATTCAGTCATAAACAATCCAGTTATAAAACAAAGAATATGAACAAATATTTCAAGGAAATAGCAGTGACATATAAGCATATGAAAAGATGCTCAGTATTACTAGCCACTAAGGAAATACAAATTAAAACCACAACAAAATATCAATATGTGCTAAAAATTAAAAATAATGTTGACATTAAAGGCTACATGTCATGATTCCATGAATGTAAAGTATCCAGAATAGGAAAATTCATAAAGACAAAATGTAAGTTGGTGGCTGCTAGCATCTGAGGGTGTGGAGTGGGAAATGGGGAATACCACTAATGGATATGAGGCTTTTTTCTGAGGATAATTAAAATTTTATGAAATCAGTGGTACCTGCAAACCTTTGCATGTATACTAAAATCTACAGGATTCTGCCCTTTGAGAGGGTGAATTTTATTGTGTGAATTATATCACAATTTAAAAAATGGTAACACTAAATGTTGGCAAAGATACAGAGAAATTGTGTCTCTCACTTATTGCTTGCGGGCATGTAAAATGATTTAGCTACTTTGGAAAATAATTTGTCAATGTCTGATAAAAGAAAAGGTCCTTACCTTATAACCCAGCAGTTGCACTCTTAGGAATCTATTCTGAAGAAACAAAACATTACACATATGTTCAAAACAATTTTATACACAATAGCAAAATACTGCTAATAGGCCACACATCCTTCCCTGAGTGAATGACTGAAGAATGTAGTACACACAGTGGAACCATTCACTCGTGCAAAAAATGAACTAATGATACATGAAACCATCAAATGGACCTCAAGGGCAACATGCCCAGTGAAGAATATCACTCAAAATGTTACATAGTATAATTTCAAGTCAAGGATTTTGTTACCCACTGCCTTGCCTTTGTTGCCCAGAATTGCTTTTGCTATTAGATCACTTCTGATCTCAAATAAATTTTAGGGTTGTTTTCTCTAATTGTGAGATAAGCTATTGGTATTTTTATCTAGTTTCATTAAATCTGTATAAAAATTTTGGAAGTAGGACCATTTTCACTATATTGGTTCTTCCTACTCAGGAATAAGGGATATCTTTCCGTTTTCTTATAACCTCTTCAATCTGCTTTTTCAGAGAACTGTAGTTTTCAATGTAAATGTCTTTTACCTCCTTTGTTAGATTGAGTCCTCAGTATTTTGCTTTTTGGGTGCTATTGAGAAAGGGGTTGTTTCCCCAATTTCTCTCTCAGTGAAAGTTTGTTATTTGTATACAGGAATTCTATTGATTTTCAAGTGTTGACTTTGTATCCAGCTACATCACTTAATTTGGCTATTAAATCTAGAAGTCTTTTGGTGGAATTTTGGGGTCTTCTATATATAGTATCATATCATCTGCAAATAATAATTTAACTTCTTCTTTTCCTTCCCTTATTGCTTTTATTTCCTTCCCTTGTCTAATTGCTCTGGCTAATGCTTCCAGAACTATATTGAATAAGAGTGGTGATAGTGGACATCCTTGTCTTTCGCTGATTTTCGAGTGAAAGCTTTCAGTTTTTGTCCATTTAGTATGAGCTTGGGTGTTAGTCTGTCATAGATGGCTTTTTCAAATTGAAATAAAGACCGTCTATTCCAATTTTATGTAGGTCTTTTTTTAATGATGAATGGGTATTGGACTTTGTCAAATGCTTTTTCTGTGTCTATTGAGATAATCATACGGTTTCTCTCCTTTGCTCTGTTAAGATGATGTATTACACTTATTGATTTGCATTTGTTGAACCATCCCTATATCCCTGAGATGAATTCTATTTGGTCATGGTGTATAGTTCTGATGATATTTTGCATCCCATTTATCAGCATGCTGTTGAGGATTTTTGTATCTACGTTCATTAAGGAGATTGACCTAATGTAGTTCTCTTTTTCGGTTGGTCTTTCTCTGGTTTTGGTAATGCTGGTTTCCAGGAATGAATGTTATCATTATGTGTATCAAAAATGTACCAAAAAAGTTGCATACAGTAATGATTCCATTTATAAGACATCCTGAACTGACAGAATGATAGAGATAGAGACAGATTAGTAGGGGGCAGACGAATGGGCTAAGAGGAAATCTAATACAAACACAAAGCAGTAGGTAATAAAATCATGATGTTTCTTCATTACAGTGGTAGTTACAAGAATCTGTACGTGGAATAGAACTGTAAACACGTATAATAGTAAACAAAAGCTTTTTAAATGGTGAAAATGTGAGTAGCTATAGTTCAGTTAACAATAACTTACCGAAGTCAATTTCCTGGCTTTGATATTGTACGGTTATATAAGACATCACATTTGGGGAGATGGCACATGGTACTCTGAGGTATATGTGTAACTTCCTTTGAGTCTATAATTACTTTTTTTTTTTTTGAGACAGGGTCTCACTATACAGTACAGGCTGACCTTGAGCTCATTTTGTAGCCCAGGCTGGTCTCGAACTCACAATGTTCCTTCTTCCTCAGCCTCCTGAGAATAATTACTTTTAAAACATTAAAAGGAAAACACAGTTACAAGCTTTGTTGTTTTTTATCTAACTGTCCCCCCCCCCAAGAGCTTTGTGTGCAGGGCTTTTGGAAGTGGATTGGATCATGGGGTGCTGTAGCTGACTTCCTGTTAGGAGATGGGGCCTTTTGGGAAAGACAGTTTGCTACAGGCATGAATGTTATCATTATGTGTATCATTATGTTATCATTATGTTATGACCTGAAGGGTGTGCTTCCTTCCCCAGCTCTCTTCTTCTCTCTCTGCTTCCTGGACCCACCACACTTTTCTGCCAGACCATTTCTGTTTGAGTATCAGCTGAATGTGGGCTACAAACAGGAACCAAAACAAAGTTCTCCTCCTTTAAATTGTGAGAGTCGGATATTTGTTCCAGGGACAAGAAAGTGATGAAGAAATCAAGGTTATATCCCGAGGAGTAACTACTGAATTTATGCTTACAAAGTGCAATTACACACATGCACACACACGAAATTAATTTGTGGTAAATGGTTAATACAGTATTTTAGATGGGGGAGAAATATACCATTCTCTCAGCAAATGGTGTTATGGTAACTGGATAGTCTATATGAATAATAAAATAAAACTGTTAGCTTTAATTTTGCTCACCAAAATAAATTGTAGAATGTGGCTTTCAAAATTAACAATAAATATTTGTTGAGTGGCAGATGTTTTAAATATTTGAAAGGCGCGGAGTTTCTGTGTTGTTGAGATTGTGGCTGGTACAGAAAGCTGAAGATAATAGGTGTTAACCACTCCCACATTCTCTTCACTGAGCTCCTTTAGCTCTGAGGGTTGCCACCTCCTCAGAGCTCTCCTGAGAGGCTCTAGTACAGAAAAAGACACATCACACATTGTCTCCATTGTAAAATATGCAGGGGAGAGTTGCTCATGGGGAATCTAGGGTCATTGGGAAGAGGCTATGCCTGTCACAGGGGTATTTAGAGAGCTCAGAGAGACTATGTGTAGAAAGGGCTCAACAAAATGCCCAGAATAAGCAGGAAAGACACCACTGTTTAATTGATGTGTTTGCAAGGGCATCAAGAGCATAAGCAAACAAATGAGGGGGCAAAATCTTGTGGGAAGACATGAGTTCACATGAGAATATTCTCAAGATGAGTCAGGTCTAGAAGGTGAGGTCTTTCAAATCAGAAAAAAATCATAAAAGTAAAAGTATAGAAATTGTGAAAGGGCTGTGGGCCTCTTTGGGGAATTGTGTCCAGCATGGCCTCATTTCCATCTCTACTGCTCCATTTCAACTCAGACCTCAGCAAACCACAGTGCAGCCATGACCCACCTGAGGCTCTGTTAAACCTCCTGTGCTCAGCCGAGGTGGCTGCTCTGGTTCTAGCCAACCTGTCTACACTTCAACCTTCAGAAAGAAGAAATAATAAAGAGAATCAAAACCTCTTCCTTGCATATTATTTCATGAAAGTTACACAGGCTTGTTTCTTTTATATCCATTGGCCAGACCTTAAACACATGATCTCATTAACTGTGTGTGTGTGGATGGGGTCAGGGATTCATGTCTTCCAAATTGACATGTTCCTAGTGAAAGCTGGAGGTGGGGGACTTATAGGTAAAAGAATGAAGAGGGCAAATGTACTGTTTCAGTCACTTTTTCACTGCTGGATCAAAATAGCTTAAAAGAGAAGAGGTCTATTAGGGTGCCTGATTTCAGAGGTCAGTCCATGGTTGGCTGGCTCCAACTCAGGAACATCATGGCAGAAGGCCATGGTGGAGGATGCTGCTTACCTCATAGTAGCCAGGAAGCAGAGAGAGCAAGAAAGAGGCAAAGAGAAAGGGCCAAAGGACCAGATACACATACAGACACACCCAAAAGTGTGTTTTACTAATCTCCTGGTGTTTCTCAAATCAATCCAGTTGACAATCAAGATTAACCATTACATGAACATTGAGGAACAAAATTTCTCTTGCCACTGGGACCCAATCTGCTTTGAAATGTGACCTTGTCTTCTACTTAAACTGTTTCCATGACCACCCAATTAATCTCTCTATCTACATTTACTAATTCTCCTCAATCGCTATCATCAGTTATAAATTTAATATTCATATTTAATTAAATTACTATCCTATCTCACAATCTTCAATGAGTCTTTTTAACTTACAGATTAAACCCCTTCTCTTTTCTAACATGAACTAAAATCCTCCACAATAGCATTTCAGTGGTATTCATCTTCCTTCCTACCTTGCTGTGTTAGTCATTTTTCTGTTGCTGGGACAAAATACACGACACCCACAATGGAAAAGAAGAGAGGTTTATTTGGCTCAAGGTTTCAGAAGATTCAGCCCATGGTTGGTTGCCTCCAAGGCAGAAACAGCATGGTGGAAGGGCATGGCACAGGACGGCTGCTTGACCCACAGCAGCCAGGAAGCAGGGAGAGCAGGGAGGAGCTGTGGCCAAGAATTAAACCCTCTCAGGCCACACCTTTAGTGACCCACCTCCATCCAGGCCCCACCTCCTAACAGCATATTCACCTATGAACTCATCAGCTGGTTAATCCACTGTTGAGTATAGCATCCGCATGATTTAATCACCTTTCAAAAGCCCCACATCTGAATACTCAAGACTCTTGGGGGGACATTTTAGAACTAAGCTGTAACACCTGCCTTTTGCTGAACATGGTAGGAAATTTCAATTCTCCATGACTTTCTCATGGTAGGTCCCCTATGAGAATTGTCTCCCTAAAAGGACATCACCAACCATTGCTATTTAAGCCTATCTCAGGTCATTTCTTTAATAAATGCCATTTTCAAATCCCATGTATTAAAAGCAATCTACCTTTGCTCTATTTTCGTTTTTTTTGGCAGTACCAGGGATCAAACTCACAACCTCACACCAACCAGGCAGATGCTTAAGCCACTGAGTCAAACTTCCAGGCCTTACTTTGCTCTAAATAGTCACTGTTTCATGCTTCCTCCTGTTAAATTGTAACATTTTCATATTCATGACCATAATTGTATTGTCCTTTGCATAGTATTACTAACCTTTATTTATCATTGTGGTCCTGACAGTACCATGTCCCTGAATTCTTACTAACAACTGCATAATACTGTTAAATGAAATTGGCATGTAATACATGAATTTATAGGAGGTAAAAGAAAAACTTGAGCCAGCTCTCTTTGGATCAAACATTCATTTAAAATGGACTAAATGCTTTAGCAACAATCTAGCATCATTCATTACACAATTTTTTCTAAGTCTACATGCATTCATTTGGAATTATTTTGAGTGATTTGTGTTAATAACACAAAGCATAATAAAGGTTCACATCAGAAAGAACAACTTGTAAGCTGACTATTTTCAGATCTAACACGGAAGTGACAGTTTTTGAATGTTTTGCAGAAGTGTTAAAACTTATCTCAGGCAAACACTTGCTGAGGCATTCAGTATGTCACTTATGTTACTTAGCTTTCTATTTTAACCTTTGAGGTCTATAAGGAAAAAAGAAAAGTACAGTTTTGATTGCTGCTAATTTTCTTGTGACAGAAGAAATGAAAATAGTTGCAATGTTGAATTGCCTTGTGTAAAATATGAAAACAACACTTTTTCACATTTTTATTACTATTGTGGTTCTTGGCACTTGAGTTGTACAAATTGATGGAATTGCTGTGAAGTTTTCATGCACGCACGCACCAAGCAGTGATTGCATCCACTCGCCGTTCTCCCACCCTCAGCATGGTGTTCTCCCTCTGCCCAGTCTTTTCATATCCTTCTTTCTTCCACATTGACCCATTTCACCAGCTTTTTATTAAGTTCAGATGGGGACTTATGGCTATAGCACTTGAAATAAGTAATAACTTCCTAATTAAGATTAAGAAGTTATCTGAGCTGGGTGTGGTGGGGCACGCCTTTAATCCCAGCACTTGGGAGGCTGACGTAGGCCGAGTATTGTGGGTTCAAGGCTGGCTTGGGCTACAACACGCGAGTGTAAGACCAGCATGAGCTACATAGTGCAACCCTGCCTCAAAAAACTAGAGCTGGGAGTTTGGCTTGGTGGCTTAAGTGCTTGTCAGGCAGGCGTGAGGTTGTGAGTTTGATCATTGGTGCCACAAAAAAAAAAAAAAAAAAGTTATCTGAAAATGAATCCTACATTGGCCTCATAAGGGCATATCCCTATCAGTTGATTTCTGATCTTACATAGATGGAATGAAAATCAATGACAAGGCTGATATTTTGGGTTCTAGTTCTATCTCCAAAGATTGTATTTAAAGTGGTTTCCTAGTGACGGAAGTGCAGAACTGGGGAGAAGGGGGTTGAGTTGAACAACTGCTAGGAGTTTTGCACCCTGCTGGATGGTCCAGGAATGGTGGCATTGTACAGAAGTGTCCCCAGACTTTACTGGCCTGACACCAAGGACAGGGTCCTGGGGAGTTTCTGCAAATTTCTGGAATGCTTTCACCTGTTCCCTTTCCTGCAGAGTCCTGGTGTTACCTACCGAGAGCTGTCCCCAGCACGGTGAGGACAATGATCTCCTCAACACAGCAAAAAACATTGATGTTCTGTGTCCCATGGGAAAAACTGCCCTGAACTCCACTCACATTCATACCGAAGACTTTGTTAGAAGAGTTTCAGAGCTGAGCTCTTCATTTCAGGTGTATTAGAGCTTTTAGTAAATCCTCTTTGTTTTTATATGTTGCCCCAAGTCTTCCATAGTCTCAGATGGCCAAGGTCATCACGTCTGTATCAGAGCTCCTTGGCCTGAATTCTCTTCCCAAATGCTTCTCAGCTCCTAGACGAAAAGATTCTAGGTGGGTCACCCCTCTGCTTCCATGTGCTCAAGCCAGTCAGCGTGCTCACAGCCTCGCAGAGTGACACCCTGTCTCAGTCCCCTCAAACTGCCCTAACAAAATACCTCTCAATAGATGGCTCTCAAGCAATAGGAACCTATTTTTCTCTGCTCTGGAGCTGGAAGCTCAGGATCAAGGCACCAGCAGATCTGGTGTCTGGTGAGGACCTCTCTTCGGATGGATGGCACCTCTTGCTCTGTCCACACCTGACGGCAGGGGCGAGTTTGCTCTCAGGCCGCTTTTGTATGGCACTGGTTCTGTTCACCAGGGCTTTTCTTTCGCGATCCAAGTTCCTCCCCGAGGCTGCATCTCTTCATTCTACCGCACTGGGGATTGAGTTTCAACATACGCACTATGGGGGAAAACATAGCAAGAGCTACAGCATTTGCATAAACATTTGTGAAGGAGTCAGTGAATGGATCTCTGCAGACACTGACTGAAACCTCCCAGGAAGGCCCTCGATCTCCTGCCAACAGGCTTCTGACAGGCTGTGTGCCAATCCTGCTGTGTCTGGATTCTACTTGGCTCAAGTGGCCAATCCTTCAACCTCACTTTGCTTCCAATGCATTACACTCTTTTTATCCCAGTAAAAGAAAAGTGACTTTATCCCAGAATTAATACACCCCAGGGCAAGTCACAGTCAGTCTAACCCTAGGATACTAAATGCTGAGTCCCTTGTCACAAGGCGGGACAGCTCTCCTACACTCTGCAGGATCAGTCAGAAGCAGATCTCCAGGTGAGACCACATCCTTGCTTCCCCCTTTTGCCTTAGAGGAAGCAAACTGGACCAGAGGATCCAAAACTCACTCCTGAAGTTGACACCCCTTCCTCTAGCTCAAGTCCACTGAGAGGTTCAACTTGATGTCATTGCATGGCAATGGATTGGTGGAGACCTAACTGGAACCTAAAATTACAGTGTAAGGGTTGTGTGCGTCCATTGCGGAGCATGACGGCGGTGCACCAATCCTAGCTCAGCCTCTTAGTGCCTGCCTGACCCTGCATAGTCACCTATCCTGTCTCAGTTTTCATTTCTTCCTATAAAAAATGAGACATCATGGTTGATGTGAGGATTAAATAAATGTCTACCGTTACTTAATTTTTCCTTTGAGCCTTGTAGTAGGTAGAATTGTATCCTCAAAAATACATACCCAAGTCTTAATCCCCAGACCTTATCTGAAGATAGAATTATTACAGGTGTAAATAGTTCAGATGAGGTAAAACTTGATCAGGATGGGCCCTAAATCTGATAGCTAGGATCTCTCTAAGAGGAAAATCTGCACATAGAGACATATGGTAGGCCTCATCATAGCTGCATATAATTCAGCACCTGGTCCTATAAAATCAAATTAATCAGGAGCATGAGATTTCTGGGAAGATGGTGGAACAGTAAGTGGCAGAGTAAACAGCTTCCCTGAGAGATACAGTCCAGATGCTGGAATATAACATCATGGGGAAGACAAGAAGGAAGGAAGTGGGTCCCCCAGACCCAGGAAGAATCTAAAGTGAGAACTGAAGCCCACAGAAAGAGTAAAAAGAAAAGCTTAAATGAAGAAGAAGGCAGTAGCTGGAGGCACCTTTGCCCAGAGCCAGACCTACTGTGTGAGAGGAGCTGCTGGAACCTGGGGACACAGGATCAAGGTGATGTGGTAGTGGTGGCCCTGGAGGCCTCTGCAGAGAGAGGCAGCATTGGAGGGGAGCGGCAGTGGATGGGAACAGCAGACCTTGAAGACTGAACTGGCTGGCAGTGAGTGCAGAGGACTCAGTCCTCCCACGGGAGAGAGCAATTGATCAGGAACTATTTTGGAGTCGGACTGGATAAGCCTGGAACCAGAACTGCCCCAGCTTCCTCCAGCAGCTCCTAGGTGGGCACGGACCCGTGGATATTGCTCAGATTGAGCCCTGCCCCCGCACACATTCTGGCAGCCATTGCGGAGGTTCCCTGAGGGTAGCCAGCTTGGTCTGGAGGCAGTGGCCCCTCCATACACTCCAAGGGCAGAGGTAGAGGATTCCTGCTGGTGACCAACCCAGGTTTACAGGCTGCGGTCAGTCCCACCCTTGTGCACACTCCACCAGCCATCGGAAAGCTAACACAGGCTAGGAAAAGAAGCAGACAGCCCTACACCAGTGCACCCAATGGCCACCATCAGATATCCATAGTCAGCACTGGCTAGAAGAACCAAACTTCAGAGAAATTGTAGCCAATGCGGGAAGTGCCTTGGACCCCAGTACCCACTTGTCCAGAAGAACCCAGGAATATGTCAAGATGAAGATGCAAAAGGCAGTCTCTGGTCTCTAATCCAAGCAGAGCAAGTCCAGGAGAGGTAAACACGGATGAGATCGGGAGTCATACACCTGAAGTTTCTGAAGTGATGGAAACTGAAGTAAAGAAACAACTTCATGAGGCTATAAAAGAAATTAGAACAGAAATACTAACTCAGAGAAAAGAAGAAATGAAAAACATAACAAAAGAATTGCTAGGCATCTCTAAAGAAGACATAGATTAAAAAATGGAGTTGCATAGGAAAATGAGGGAAACCTTGAATGAACAATACAAAAAAGATTTAGAATACATGAAACAGATTCAAAGAGATATCCAGGAAATTAAAAACTCCATTGAAAGCTGGCAAAACCGCTTGAAAGAAACTGAAGATAGACTTTCAAACCTTGAAGACAGGTTTGAAGTTTGTGATCACAAAAGGAAAGATTTCTTAAAAGCAACAAGGAACCTGGAAGTAACAATTCAACGGCTGCAAGACAACCCAAAGAAACATAAGAATAAAAGATGTGAGTGAAAAAGTAGGGATTAACACAAATGACATTAAAAGTCTATTTACAGAAATAATATCAGAAAACTTCCCAAGCATGGGAAAAGGAAGTGACATTCAGATAAGTGAAGCATATAGAACTACCGCTAGCCATAACAAAAATTAAATCTACACCCAGACATATAATAATCAAGATCCCAGAAATTCAGTACAAAAATAGAATATTAAAAGTTGTTAGAGAAAAGAAACAGATCACCTATAAAGGAAAACCCATCAGAATTATGACAGATTTCTCAACACAAACCATCAAGTCAAGAAGAGCTTGGAGTGAAGTATTTCAAGTCCTGAAAGAAAACAACTTCCAACCCAGATTGATGTACCCTGCAAAACTATCTTTCAAAATTAACAGAGAAACAAGATACTTCCATGACAAAGAGCAGCTGAAGGAATTCATGACCACCAAACCAACCCTACAAAGAATACTGAAGGACATTCTAGAGAGAGATAAAAAAGACCACAGCTTCAGAAACAGTGGCAGAGGAGCATCACTGAGCAGGGCAGACAACTGAATGGAGAGGAAAAGTAGGCAACCAATGGCAGGAAAATAGCATGGCAGAGACAAGGCAGTTCATGTTGACCATAACCATTAATGTAGATGGCCTCAATTCACCAATAAAAAGAAACACAGGCAGAGTGGATCAGGAGACAGGATCCATCAATATGCTTTATACAAGAAACACATTTAACTTGAAACTCAAAGGAGAGAGAACAATGCTCTATGTGACAGGGAACCAGAAAGAAGTGGGGGTAGCTTGCCCATTAGCTGCATAGTGGACAAGAAAGACATGGCATTTTTATACAATGGAAAGCTACTCAGCTATAAAGAAAGATAACCTCGAGGCTCTTGTAGGTAAATGGATACAACTTAAGATCATGCTTATGGATGAAATGACCCAGAGTCACATGGGTGAACATCATGCTGTCTCACTAGTACAAAAAACTAAAGCAGTTGGTAGGATTCAAAATCCAGAATACAAACTGCAAAAGTGAAAGAGTAGGAAGTGTCTAAAAAGGGAAGGCAGTGGCCATTGTTAATCTATTATCATGATTTGAATCCCATATTTTTTTCATTGTTCTATTTAGTTTGGTTTTATTCTATTTTGGTTTGTCTAACTTTATTATATTTGATGGCATGGACAGCTATTTCAAAGATAAAAAAAATACACTATGGTAGCCATTAGTGATATCCTATCACCTTGTTTTGAAGCCCCGTATTGCTTTCATTGTTTTGTTTTGAGTGATTTTATTGTATTTTGATTTGTTTGATTATATTGTATTATGCCTGATGACACAGGCAACTACTTAGAAGATAACAAGAGGCATTATGGTAACCACTGTTGTTCTACTATTGTTTTGAAGTCCTGTGTTGGTTCCATTGTTTTGTTTTTATTGGTTTCATTCTGTACTATTTTGTTTTGATCTTATTGTGCCTGATGGTTTGGGCAGTTATTTTGAAGATAACAAGAGCTATTATGGTAGCCATTATTGATTTCCTTTTATCTTTTTTTGAAGTCATGTACCATGTTCATTGTTTTATTTTGATTGACTATTCTGTTTGATTTTGCTTGGTTTTATTCTCTTAAATTTTTTTTTTAAATTGGGAGCATAATAATGAACAACACAAACTTCTTCAGGTAACAACTTCAATTACATCTGCTGTAATAGATGTGGTATATCTAACAAATAAGCACAGCTTTTGATGTGTGGTTTTGTGGCTATTGATCTGCTTTCTTTTCACTATCTATCAGAAGCAGAACCAAAAACACATGAATGGTTTTGTAGCTATTGATCTGCTTTCTTTTCACTATCTATCAGAAGCAGAACCAAAAACACATGAATGGATAACAGCTATGCCTGTTCTTTAGTTCTCTGGTTGTCTACCCATAATGGTGCAAATGCTTCTGGGCCATCTGAACAGTCCACAGAATTTCATTTTGGATCATTAAATGGGTGACATAAAAGTGGTAATTACATGGAATACCTTGTTAAGATGTGTTATTTACAAAGATTCAGTATTCTGACACTTGAATAAATCTGGTAAGTATCAACACTCTAGATTATGCCATGCCATCCCTTCCAGAGTTATGGGGCAGAGTGTTACATTTTACATCTTGTTTTATAGGCCTTCTTGATTCATGCCTGCTATAGCCTCTGAGTACCTGGGTGGTTGAACTCTATAAAACAAATACCAGCAAACCAATTCACTAAAGGCCCTTCTCAAGTAGGGCTCCCTGGGGCTCTTTTCTCAAAGCAAAGTCTCTCACTTTTGCAACCCTGAGTCTGCTATGGGTGGAGTCTCGCTGATTCCCAGGATGCCCTCAAGACATTCTTCCTCTTGTCCTAACACAAAGTACTTGACTTCTTTTTAATGCTAGTCTTTTCACCAACCAAGCTGAGCCCTGTGCTAACTTTATGGGAACTTCCTTTCTGACAAAACTGAAAATGTTTTTAGCAGGCTTTTTGTTTCTGATTTTCATTATAAACCTGACTAAAAGCCACCAGAAATACACACACCACAGCGTGAACATTGAACTGCCTTGAAATTTCTTCCACCAGATTAGTCTGATACCCTCAATCCCAAACTCTCCTGCAGTCTCCAGATTTAAACAAAATGTAGACAAATTTACTGCCAGAGTATAACATAAATGCTCTTCAATCCAACTTCCCATAGAGTCCTTATTTTCAGCTTAAACCTCATTAGCCTGGTCTTTACTGACTGCTTTTCTATTTCCATCCTGGACTTCTGAGTGTGATCAAAATGAATTCACTTCTACCATGAGTTCTCCCATTGAGTTTAGCTTACAGCATTCTTTGAACTTTTCTAGCCAGAATCTCAAAACCTTTCCAAACTCCTCCCTTACATCACTTCCAAAGACTCTTAAACCACATGGTTAGGTATTATCATAAAAACAATTTCACTTCTCTAGTACTGAATTTTTGTCTTAGTCACTTTCTTATTACTGTGACACAATACATGCATCTGAAATTTAAAGGAGGAGAGGTTTATTTTGGCTCATGGTTTCAGCCCATGGTCAGCCAGCTCCCAGGCAGAAGTGGCACTGTAGAAGTGGGTAACAGAGGAAACGCTGCTCACATCATGGTGGCCAGGAAATAGACAGCAAAGAAAGGAGTGTGGGAAGGAGCTATATCCTCCAGGGAAGGAGCTATATCCCCCAGCAAGCAGCTTCCCTCCCACCACCTCCTTTGTGATTCACTCACCTTCCCAGAGCCCCACCAAAGACAGCGTGAGGCCTTTGGGAGAACATTTGCCACCCAAACCACAACATTAGGAATAGAAGTATTTTATCTTAATAAAATTAAATTTACTATCTTTACTTTTGCTGTTTATATCTCATTTAAGAAATCCTCTCTAACCCTAGATAATGAAGATTTCCTCCTAGATTAACCACTGAATAGCTTTATAATACATAGCATATTAGATCTCATATCTACCTGGGATTGATTTTTTGTACGGTATGAATGAGGCATCCAATTTTGTCTTTTTCCCAGTGGTACACAATTGTTCTAGCACCAATTATGGGAGACACTTTTTTCTCTGCTGCCCTACAGAGTACCTTGGTTATGTGTGGCCTACTTTATTTTCTTGTTGAAATAAAGAAATGGTGCTGCTTGCTTGTATTGATTTCTTAGCTGGAAACCACTCTTAAATATTTTAAACTGCATTGATAGGTTTAAAACTTACTCTTAGCATTTCAAATGATTGACTAAGCAAACACATGGTCTTAACAAGAAAAACCTTCTAAAGCATTTTAAAAGCTCATAAGTCTATTTCCTCTTTATTTTCAAATATATATTTATAAATTTCAATTTAATATTCACTCATAAAAGTTTCTTTTTTCTTTTTCATTTTGGTACTGGGGTTCAAATGCATGACCTCACACTTGCCAGGCAGGCACTTATACCACTGACCTAAATTCCTGGCCCCAGCTCATAAATCTAAACTTAAGTTTATAAATTTAATAAATTCATTTCTCTTAAATATATGTATGCCAATTACACACTTGTTCACATTCTTTTTTACACTTGAACTTGTATGTCAATTACAATTTTAAATAAACAAAGTCATTTCTGTCAGGTAGTCTAATATGCCTATCTTTTAAATATTTCAAACACTTTAAATAAATAAAAACATAAGCAGATTATTCCCAAACCTAATGTGCAAGTGTTAATACTAGTGATGTGATTTGTTTTACCATTTTAACAATTAATTGTAAATCTTCCCCTGATTATAGAGCACTCACCTATTCAAAGAAGTAGCTTTAACCCTGGGTTTGGTGGTGTGTACCTATAATCCCAGCATGCAGGAGGCTGAGGAAGGAGAATTGCCATGAGTTCAAGGCCAATCTGGGCTACATAATGAGTTCAAGGCCAGCCTGAACTACATAGCAAGACCCTGCCTCATAAAACAAAAACAAAAATAAAAAAAGTAGCTTTAATATCTCAGTTCATCAGAAGTTCCATTCAGGGAAACAGAGATTATTGTTAGTAAGTCCACAGTTTGTAACCAACAGATTACTTACCAGTAAGAATCATGGCCCTAAGATAGCAAGAGGAGGAAAGCTTAGTTACAGAGGCATCCTTTCTGAACAATAGGCAGACATCCGAGTTCGATAAAACAATCGTCTCTAAATTAAGAGGGAGCTCTAAGCCCAACCTGTTCAGATAAATTTCTTCTCTGCCTGCCTCTCTGAGCTCCTAAGTTAAACACTACCAACAGTGGTTGCTCAGCTCACTGAAGTCTCAGGTGCGCACAGCAGCACCAAAGCATCCACTGGCAGCAGAAGACCCCGCGAAGTAGCCTGCACAGATGCAGAAGTGGATTTGTGACTGGGAACCTGTGTTTCAAGGGTGTCTGCATGTGTTGGAGCCAGTAGTTTGGAACTGGGGAGCGGGGTGGGGTGGCTGTAAGTGGGCACGTCCATTGTTCTGCAGACACCACGGCTCACAGGGGATGAGCCACAGCGTAGCAAGACCCGAGCTTGCCTGGTCTCCAGACGACTTCCCCTGGAAGTGGGGCAGCGCCACAGGTGGTCTTCTTATCTCCTTAGTAGAAGAGTCAAGCCAAATGCAGAGATCTTTTGTGCAAACCAAGAAACACAAAAGCGGAGATCAGAGGGTGCACCCAAGCAAAATTCTGTTATCATGGGGACCCCAGAGATGGGGCTCTGACTGGAAATATTTTTGTATCTCTAACAATAAATCAGCTCTTCAAATAATGAAAGCAGTGTCTCATTGAAATTTATTTTCAAATAGTCCTCACCAGCGTAATGCCAGAATGTCTTTATAAAACAGACTAAGAGGTGCAAATCTACTCAGAAGTGGGGAGATTGAAACTGCTTTGCAAAGAGCTTCATATCAGCTAAATAAAATGATGAATAAATGGATGGGAAAATGGCACTGGTGCTACTTATACCAGGCTACAGGTGCCAATTATTTCTAGCCCCAAATTCTTTTTAGCCCTTAAGCTATCACAAACAACTAGACAGCATTAACAAGGTTAAACTTGCTTCTCTATCCTTGTCTTTTTGGGCCACCAAAGACAGCAATATTACCCAGATCCTTTGAAGGCTTGTAAGTTAGGAAACACAGATAACATGCAAGGGTAATAGAATAAAAGAAGTAAAATCATGAAAACACAGGGGGAGATTTTAAAACATGGTTGTTTTACGAAAGTAAACGTAGAAAACATGAACGTACACTTTAATAAAGATATATCTGCTGTATCTGTCATTACTTCTCTTCTAAATATATGTCTGTTCTAAAAAGTATACACAAAGCAAGTTCCCTGAGTGGCATTCAATCTTTTCTAAGAGCTAGATAAATCTCACACTTACTCAAATTCAAATCAAAGAAAAGGTATAAACTCAGCCCCTTTCCAACCTGGGTCACTTGCAGGTTTCACCCTCTGCGGACTGATAATGAATGATGTGTAACTGCACCCTGGAAGCGGTCAGGATTTGCACAGTGGGTCAATTCTATCCATCTCCCTCTTCTCACACTCCGTGTTACCACTGATGGTTATGACCATGCTAGGACCTCAGCTAGACCGATTTAGCAGATAAGATGTTTCATACAATCTAGATTAACTCACAGGAGCATTGTATAACAACTGTAATTTACTATGCTCTGAATCTCATAAAGCCTTGCCATGGAAGCAAAAATTGTCCTCTTACAATCCACATTTCTTAGG
This sequence comes from Dasyprocta punctata, assembly GCA_004363535.1. Lineage (NCBI taxonomy): Eukaryota > Metazoa > Chordata > Mammalia > Rodentia > Dasyproctidae > Dasyprocta > Dasyprocta punctata. The sequence continues at coordinate 42,109 of RJWM01015332.1, forward strand.
CTTTGTGTATAGTATGATCAAGATTTTGAGGTGACTAATCCCAGCTCCTGGGGGATGTTTTGAGATTGGGATTATCTCCCTGCCTAATCCACTGAGAGAAGAATAGTACAATTCACAAGTTTTTATTGAGTACCTGTATGGATAACTCAGTGTGCTGATATACGGGAGAACACAGTTACATATTTCAAAAGAATTTCCATTCGCGTTAGCAGTATGCCATCCATACCCAGAAAATGGTTGGAACAAGGTAAGGCTAGGGAGGAGAGAAACCAAGCAACTCTTCAATGGGAAGTGAAGTGATAAAGTCGGAGCTAGAATTTTAACAGGCTTTCTCAAATCAGATTACGCTTACAAGAAAAATATTGGCAGTTTTGTGTGGAAAAGAAGAAATAATTCCATTTGTTCATTCTTTTGTCATAATTTTAAATGGAAGGATGGTATGCGTACAGAAGAACACACATGTCCTAAGTGTTTGATGACTGCACACTGAGGACTGCATCAGTGTACCCAAAACCAGACCAAGAAATAAAGCATTACCAGGGTCTGCTGGTCATCTTGTGATCAAATCACCCATGCTGTACACTGAAAGTAAGTGGTGGCCTGCATCCTAGCTCTTTCAATTAATTTTGATTAATTTTTAAACTTTATATGCATTAAACAATTTAGTATGTGCTCTGATATATCCAGCTACTTTTGCTAAACATTAGTTATGAAATTCAGCTACGGTATTGAAAGTGGCCGTAGCTAAAGTTTGTACATTGCCATTACTGTATGACACCCCATTGTCTGGATCTATGACACTCTATCCTTTCCATAGACATTTGGGTGGGTCTATTTTGCCATTCACATTCTGCTATGAATATTCCTGTTTGACCTTTTTGAATATTTGTGCATGCTTAAATGCATTTCCACTTAGCGTGTGCATACTTCAGCTTTAAAAGACAATGTAAAACGGTTTCCCAATTATGTGAGGGTTCCAGTTGCTCCTCATCTTTTGCAACATGTGATATCAATATGTTACATTTTAATTCATTCTATAGGTGTGAAGAGAAATCCACACCTTTTTGTTTTGTTTTAAATAAAACTTCTACTTATTTTTTTTATTTCAACATTAGCGCAAGCTGATAGAAACAAAAAATGTGTAAACCCCTCAATCATCCCTCCTCCTTCCCCAGAGGGACTTAGTTAATAGTTCCCATAGTCTTCCTTTTTTTTTTTTTTTTTTGGTACTGGGAATTGAACTCAGGACCTCATACTTTGTGTCTTGCTGTGCCACTGAGCTATAACCCCAGACCATAATCCTCTTCCTATGCAGATCCCAGAGCAGGGTAACCTGGCTAGCTGGGGATGTGTGTCTTAAAAATGGCATCATATAATTTATATTTTCTATAACTTTCACTTCCCACTTAATAGAAAGTGACCATATTTTTGCATTTATTTATATATAGTCATATATCTCTGTCTTAGTCACTCATTATTGGGACAAAATAGTTGATATCCACAATTGAAAAGAAGAGAGGTGTTTGGTTTGGCTCACACTTTAGAAATTCCTGTCCTTGCATGTTCAGAACCACGGCTGAAGGGCCTCCGCAGAGGAGAGTGGCTCATGTCATGCAGCACAGGAAGCAAAGAGCATAAAGGGAGGAGCCATAGCGACTGCCTCCTCCTACCAGCATGTCAACTATGAGGCCCTGCAGTCCAGTCACCTGGCAGAGCTCTGGCCTGTGATCACATGAGGCTCCAGAGGGGATCTAGATGCTGTAAGAACCATAACAGTCTCTAAAAAAATAAATATTATAATTACAGTCCTGCAGGTGAGAACTGCACATTTATATAACTATTGCTTTAATGTTGGCATTCAGATTGTTTCCAATCTTTTGCCATGCTCAGGGGTCTGACACACACCTGCATACAGATGACAACTTTAGCTGGACCTAGCTCGCTCTCTTCTTTACTTCTGAAGCCCCCTCTCTGCAATGATATTTCATGGAGCTCCCCTGATTTGAAACCTTTCCTCTGCTTCCCACTAAGGCATAAACTCCCATAAGACCCTGTACTATTTGACCACTGCTGCCATCTCCACCCTCAACTAGTGCCACTCTGTCTCCCTGTCTCTACACTCCAACCCTCTCCCAGCTCCTACACTTCAAGAGCCTTAGCACTCCAGGGCCTTGGTTCCATGCCTGGAATGCTCTTCCAGAGTCACATAGCTTGCTTGTTCTCATTTGTTTGTTTTGTTTTTTGTGGCACTGGGAATTGAACTCACAGCCTCTCACCTGCCAGACAGGCACTTAAGCCATTGAGCCAAACTCCCAGTCCTAGTTTTTTGAGGCACAGTCGCACTATGTAGCTCAGGCCGGCCTTGTGCTCCCGTTGTAGCCCAAGCTGGCCTCGAACTCACAACGCTCCTCCTACCTCAGCCTCCCGAGTGCTGGGATTAAAGGTGTGCGCCACCACACCCAGCTTGCTTGTTCTCATTTGCAGGACACAGGTAAATGTCACCTTCCAGAGTGGTTCTCTTAATCACTGTTATGGTTTGTGTCTAGATGCCCCCCCCAAACCTCATGTGGTCATAGGGTTTTTTGGAGGTGGCTGAATCTAGAGTATGTGATTGATTTGTAGTTTAATGCTGGGTTAATGATGCTGGGATTAAGGGTGGATGATTGCTCTGTGCTAATTTTGGTAGACTGGATGCAATATAAGGGACAGAAAGAAGTCTCTCTCCCTCTCTCTCTCCCCCATACCTTCTTCTCCCCTCCCTCTCCTCCCCACTCTCTTCCTCCTTTTCTCTCTCTCTCCCCTCTGCCATGCCACCCTGCCTTGGAGCCAGCTGATTATAGACTGAAACCTCTACAAACTGTGAGATAAATAAACCTCTCATTCTTTAACTTTGGATATTGGGTATTTTGTCTCAGCAATGAGAGAAAAGTAACTAAAACCATCACCCTTCCTTCCACGCCTCTTATTCTCCATCTTCATTAGTCTCTATCATAGCACTCTGTTTATTCCCTGTACTGAAGTTAGAAATGGTCAAAATTTACACCTGGAACCTCTTTTTACTGTGCATTTGATGGTGATTTACTTCTCTTTGAAAAAAATATGCAAGTGACAAAACTATGACTCTTAACAGTGCTATGGGCTAAATGACAGTGGACCTCCTCTGTAGATTCACAGGTTGAAATTCTGCCCCTGAGGTGGAGCCTTGGGCAGGTAACTACGTTGTGAAGGCAGCGCCATACTAAAGAGGACTTGTGCTGTTATAAAATAGGCCTAAGAGAACCTCCTTTCCCCTTCCACTGTATGAAGCCACAGTGAAAAGACACATGTCTATGAGCCAGAAAGTGGGCTCTAACCAGAAGCCAATCTGCTGTCACCTTTGCCTTGGGCTGAGAAATCAATTTCTGTTGGTATCTAGCTATCCAGCCTGTGGCACTTTGTTATAGCAATTGAGCTAAGGCATTGCTGTTGCCATAAAAATCCTGCCATAAAAGTAAATTTCATATTACCGCAACAAATGGGACATTTATATAATGTTTTAAAGTTCCTTGTGAAATTTCTCCCGTGAGAAATTGTTCAAAAAATTGTACCAGTTTGGGACTTAATGTTAGCACTGAAGAAGAGAGAGGAATTGGCCGATTAAATCTCAGATGAGCTATGGAGTAGAAACCCGTGGAATTCACACCTGCCCCAGGAGAGGTTAAAAAAAATGGTACCATTTAATTCCCACATTTGCCCAAAAGGGGCCAAAGCCCTCCCAAAATTGAGTTTTAGATCTTCTGGGATAAACGAAACCCACAAGCGCTGGGAAAAGAAAAAGAGAAGCTGAGAATATTTTTAACCACAGAAAAGTAAAATCACAGCTATGAAATTCTTTTAAAAATTCTTTACACTCTGTGTCAGCTAAGTTCTACATCACCACTTAGTCTAGCTAAATATAAAACTCCAGGGTAAAATCTATACGATGACAAGGAAACCACTGCGCGCCTACCTCCTAAGTTATCAGTCTGAGTCATCGGCAGCCTCTAGAGACACCTTGCCTGCGTCCTGAGAGGTTCCAGGGCAACTCCCAAAAGTGTTCTCACCTACTGGTTTATTGTTGGCTTTAAATACTGTTTTGGCGCCACCTGGTGTGAAACATGATTTCAACACCTCATACTTACTGAAAGTCCCTTTAATATTTAAAGTGAAGAACCGATGTCTAAAATGATTTTTACCAAAGAAAACATGAGCAGTTAATTACCGCGGAAAGTTCACATTTTTAAAGTCATAATAAAATTTTAATGTAATTTCTAGAAGCATGCGACAGGTGAAAATCACTGAGAATCACGATGGTTAAAAACTCAAAGATGCATTCAGGATACTCACAACAGCTGTTTTATAAAATGTGCTAATTCCACTCCAGCAACTTGCCCTGTGAATATATTTGTGCCTGTGCAAAATAACACTAAGGCCAAAGTCGGTCATTGTGGCAAGATTGTTTACTGTGGTGTTGGAAGCAGCATAAATGTCAGGCAATAAAAGGGTGGTGATTTAGAGAATGATGTACAATGGAGTATGCACAAGATAAAAAAGGAAGAAATATTTAAGGCACTCACACAGGATGATTTCCATTATGTACCAGAGAACAAAAAGCAGAATCAAACAAAATTAAAAACAAAGGTAGAGAACTACAGCATTTTGCTATCATTCGAACTTCCAAAAGAGATAGCAATCATGTGATAATAATCATATATACTTATATTTGCTCATACATCCATAAAAGCAATCTCTTGACGGATACACAAGAAACTAATATTATGTGGTTACTTATTGATGATGGGGTGAAAAACGGGTAGATGTTGGATAATGAATTCCTCGGCATGGTTCTTTATTTTTGAATTTTGCTTTGATTATTCAAAATATTGAACAACCTTAAAAAAATAAAGCCTTTCACAAAAAATCAAGAAGGACAAGAGCCTTTGCTTTGAAAAGTAGATTGGAGAGTTGGGGGTGTCACTCAATGGTAGAGTGTTTGCCTAAAAAGTAGATCACACAGGTGCATCCTGTGATGAGTGAGTTACTTTACTGATGGCTGGGATCCTGGGCTCAGGAGTTTGGAGGCCTATTGTAGCCCCAAATATTGAGTACGGTAATCCAAGTACTATAATCCTTTCTCTAGTCTTCCTCACAATCCAAGAAATTATATTTATAATTCCACTGAAACATTATTGGAATCCCAGCAAGTTAATTCCAATCTACCACCTCTAATGCAACCCATGGTGAGAGTAAAGACTCCGAGACATATTCAAGGTTAAGGGCAGCCAACGGGTCCTGAGTCCAATCCTCGTGAGGACATGTGGACAAAGGCCTTGATCCTAGGCCTCTTCCAGAATTTATTAACTAGTGAAGCAAGGGAGTGGCTTGATGATGAGTGACAGGATGGTGGGAACTATGTGAGTAACTTGAGCTGGCTAGAACGGTATCAGAAAGGTACCTCTGCAAAATGCAGATAAAGAGATGCAGGGGAATCAATTTGCACAACCCAATCAAGATAGCAACTGAATTGTTTTAGGAGGCTGCTGCTTCAGTTTCTGATATGCAAACTTTATGCCCTGGGAACTCACAGCTTATTTCTCGAGGCTCATCCCCAGTTGACATTCCTGGAGCTCACTGGCTCTGCCATCCCGCTGTGCCTATATATTTTATAGAGATCACTAAGGAAGGCAACAGGACACTGTCGGATGGCTTTAGAGATTACATACCAGTACCTCAGCTAGCCTTATTTGCAATGCTTAGGGCCAATTGAAGAGAGAAGGAAATACCATAGTCAGCTCTGTATATATCAACATAAGGAAATAAGTCTCAATATAATCAATGTTGCAGCAGCAATTGTTCTGCAT
>RJWM01015333.1:0-48064 GCA_004363535.1 Dasyprocta punctata
CTGCCCTGTGTGTTCAGTTTGCTAGATGAGGAGACTGGGGAGGGGGAGCGAGAGCATTCTGAGACTGCACCACTGCCCTTCGTGGGTTCCTCCAACTCCACGGAGTCTCCGGGGAAGAGTGCAGACCCCTTCTCCGGCGCAGGGACTTAACCCACGGGCCTGGTTCCCACACACTTCTGCCAGCCATGGGGAGCTGTGGCTGGGGCATCTCCTTTCCTTCATGGGCTGGGTGCTGGGACTGAAGTCCTCCTCCTCCCTTCCCTCCTCTGAGCACCCACAGCCCCCAAACCATCGTGAGCCTTCACCACACTTAGGGCCCCACGCTGTCACGTGGCGCGGCGTGGAGACCTCTGACTCCCCTGCCTAACGCAGTCACGGGACACCCCGGCAGCACCACGAACTCCCTCTGCGCCAGGGTCCCCGACAGCAACAGGGTGAAGCTTCCAAGGTGAGAAACTATCTTGAGCTCACTGCTTGTTTGGGAATTGTTAACAATCTGGATCTGAGTGTCCCCCAAAAGTCTCATGTGTTCAGGGGCAGGGCTTTCAGAAGGTGGTTGGACCACGGGGTGCTGCACTCATCAGTGGATTTGTCCTTCGAGAGCTCGTAGCTGACCATGCTGATAGGAGGTGGGGCCTGGCTTGGCGGGGGTCACTGGGCATGCGCCTTTAGAGGGTACCTCTCCCTCCCTCCCTCCTGTCTCTCACGCGCTGAGCAACTTTCATCTAGCAGGCTGTTTTGTTGGGTTGGAGCCAGCTAGCCATGGGCTGAACCCCTTGAAACCATGAGACAAATAAATCTTCCTCTAAGTTGCAGGTGTCACGCGTTTTGTAGCAGCAGTGGGAAGGCTGACTAAAAACATGGGCTTAATGAGCACGAACCACGTCTCTGCACCAGAGCCCGTACATGACCCACATCCTGAGTCTCTGTGGGTCTGTGTGTGTTGATGTGTGTGGTTCAGCCTGGTCCCCTCTCCATACCTCACTCAATCCCTAGCCCTTGGCGACACACTTGGAATCAGAAATTGACAGTGACCACAGGGTTCAACATTCCCGTTCCCACCACCACTGTTTCAGAACCTGCTGTGGGAAAGATTCAGACAACTAGGGGCAAACTAGCGACCTTCCAGTCATTCTTAAAAATAAATATCCTGCAGGGCTCATCTATCCGTGCACATGACTTTAGCAAGAGTTCATAAAAACTTTACTTGCTTGTTGTACACTTGGCTGAATTCTGCTTGAGAGATACATACTATATGTTATAGTATATTATAAATATATAATATAAATTATAGATAGATAGACAGATAGATAGATAGATAGATGATAGATAGATAGATAGATAGTCTGCCATGCTGGTCGCATCCAAGAAATTGATTTCACTACCCACCAAGGGGCCTCACGTGCTGTTTGGAAAGCAGCATCTGGGAGCAGCCCCCCGACTCCGTGGTCGTGGAGAGAGGACCGTGAGAAGCCAGCTGTCCCATGTGCTTGGCAGAGAAATGGGCCAGAGGTGAGAGAGGAGACAGGGTGTGGCTCCCTGGAGGAAACAAATGACTCTTACAAAGCCATTGACAAGTTAAGTCCAGACAGATGGGGGCACCTTGTGAAAGGGGAGACCAGTGCACCTGGCTCCAACCGGGGTCAGTGGCTTTGCCGTGGCAAGGGGAACTTCCCAGACCCCAGCCCACCCTGTTCCTCTCCTCCTCATTCCCCTCCCCTCCTCCTCCTTTCTTTTCTTTCCCTCCATGTCTCTGTTCCTGTCTGGCCTTGGTGAGGGCGCTAGGCTACCCTGGGGCCGGGGCTGGTTTCCTACGTACAGGCTGTCCCTTGCTGGCCTGCTCTGGACACCTTGCTGCTCCTGTCGACTCTGAGCGGGCCCCAGGGGCTGATGGTGGAGGACGGGGCCAGAGGCCTCTGGGTGCCGGAGCCCTAGACAGCTGCCCACTGGGGCAGGGTCACTAATAACGGGGGAAGGGCACACGGTGGTGCTGAAAGCTTTGTAGAGCACGGCCCACCCCAAGCATATAATTTTCATTAAATGATAGCAACATTTAGCTTCAGCAGTGGAAATGTCAACTTTAATTATTTTCAAGGAGTCTTGACGGCTCTGGGAATAAATCAATATAAATAATGTTTTCATAAACTCTGAATCATGCGCCTAATAGCATTATATCTATAATTTTAGCATTCAAAACAATTTTTCTTCACATCTTAGCAATTAATTGTTGTCAAGTGCTTCTTTTCCTGTTCTCCTTTGCTGTCAGCTTGGAGCCAGGGGCTGGGTAGGGCCACATGGGCACCAAGGCCATATCCCTGACCAAGCCAGCATTCCTAGGCCCCAAGGGCCCAAGTCGGTATAATTGTCTCTTCCCCCTAAGACTGCCCCATGCTCTCAAGGCCACATAGCGCCCACTCGCCCCTGGCCTGCCATCTCCCAGACTCCTGCCCTGGCCACCCTATAGGCGGGGGTTCTCTCCTGCTCTGCGTGGCATTCCCCGACTTCCGTCAAGACTCCCTAGACAGAAAGCAAGACAGGCGAGGCCTCACGGTGAGCTGGGGACATGTCCATGGCACGCCACTTACCATCTGTGGGCCTGGACGGCTGACAGGTGGCTGTGCCTAGGGTTGACTACTGAGCAAAGCTTTTATCTGCAACATGCAGAGAATAATGACCCTGGTGGATGCGAGCCAAAACAAAATTGATTAAAGGACACCAGGTAACAGAGGCAACTGTCCAGGGACGGCCTGAAGTCCTGCTGGTTTTGGACCTGCTGCTGGCACCACCAAAGAGTCCCCAGTTCCTATGGCCTGCATGTCAGACAGGGCCGGACGTCGGGAAGCTCCTGGAGGCTGCTATCAGAACAGCTGCCTTTGGAAACTGGTTGCGGCCGTGGCCACCACCGTCATGGAAATGGAGGGTTCTCCTGTGCTGCGCCCCACTGGAGGACTGGGCTGCTGCGCTGCGCGGGGGTGGTCTGGGCTGTGCACCTTTGCCGGGTTTCGGTGGGGTCCGGGGAAGTGAGTATGTGCTGCTTTAGCTTTCCAGCTTCCTGTGGGGTGGGGAAGATGAGACCTTCAGATGCTACGAACCCAGAAGAAGGGCCGGGCTCCGCTCCCTCTGCCAAACAACTGAGGCTCCCCACAGCAATTGTTTGAGGGGGACATTTTCTTGGCCACCAGCCGCATGGATGCAGCACTGAGCACCGCCCCCTCGGGTCTGACCCCTGCCCCGAGCCCAGGGCACCGAGGAATCTGCAGGAAGAACGCACAGAAGAGTCCAACACCAGGACGCTCTCGTGACCGTGACGGTTACACCCCTCGGTGTGGACAGGTCGCTGCCATCCTGGGCTCAGCACCTGGATTTGGGTTGACAGCCCGTGGCCCGTCCTGCTGGCTGCGGACTGCGCGGACTCCGCCTGCTCCAGCGGCCTGGTTTGTGACCCTGGCCGGCTGTGTCCTTCCACTCACACCGGCGCGGGGCCTCCCTCGCTCACCGCATGTGAGAGATCCCAACTCGGAGACTTTGAATTCATCCACAAGAAGGCTGCAAGCTCAAGGCCGCTGAGGAGTTTAAGGAAGCGCCGTTTCGCTGCATGAGCGGATTCACGGAGCGGGGTGGGGGTTGGCAGCCTCCGGGGTCCCCGGCTGGGAATGCCCTCTGAAGATGCCCAGGGTCGGAACTGGCGGGCAAGCGGAGGGGACGCGCCCTGCGTGCGTCACTCTAAGGGACTCGTGGAGGGCGTCGTCGCGTTCTCCCGTTATGCACGCGGGGAAGTGCACATTTTTTTGTTCCTTCTAACAAAGACAGGATACGAGGATTGGCACTGGGGAACAGCCCACTCGGGGACAATGCCCAGGGAGACCAAGGGGCACCGATCCTGAGCAAGGCTACGTGTGGCCCACAGGGCCCCGTGCGTCCAGCTGGGCGAGCTGCTGATAGGGGAGCACGGCTTTGTCTGACCTTTACCTGGGCAGCTCCCCTTGTAGCGGCTCCCCTGCTCCATCTGCTTTGCTCGGGTCCAGCTCTCCCCTACCTGCCGGACCCCGCCACGCCCTCCTGCAGACCTGGGAGCCCTCGGCCAGCAGGGACAGCGGAGTCGGGCTGCAGCCCAGGATGCACAGAGGGACAGAGGCGGAGAGGAGCAGGCGGTGAGCCGCGTGAGGGTGACCGAGGATGCAGGGAGGGAGGGGGCGCAGTGGCCCCAGGCTGCGGGCTCTGAGGGCTCAGGAGGTGCCCCGTGGCTCCCCACACTGGCCTCAGAAGGAGGTGCAGGGCTTCTTGACCCTGGAGACAAACCCCTCCTCCCTATCAACTCCCCTGCGCAGGGGGAGCTGTGGGTCAGCCCTGAGGTCCGGCCTGCCAGGGACAGCGCTCCTCCTCCCCGGTCAAGGCCCGCAGGAGTAGCAGCCTCGGCCATGCAGAGGTCCCGGGGCTCGCCTCAAGGCCTCTGGCCAGTGCTCCAAGGCCAGAAGGGCCTTCGTCTCTCCTGCCAGCATGTGCGCTGGCCCGGGGAGGTGTCTGGCTCCCTGGTGCTCCGGGGCCGGGGCCGTGTGCAGGGTGTGCCCCACTTCACCAGATGGGGGGACAAGTGCAGGTGTGAGCACAAACTCTCATGCCCGCTTGCAAAGGGTCCCTGGCAGTGGTGCCTCCAGCCTCCCGGCCTGCGGCTCCTCCAGGAGGAACTGTGGGCCTCCATCCACCCTCGCAGGAGGAGTGAGGACCCCCCTGCTGCCCCTTCCCAGCCTGCTGCCCCCAGGGGACCCCAGGGGCAACTTAATCGAGGCCCTGTTCCATGATGCTCCCCGCCGGCAGCCCCATGCCCAGCCAAGAGGCCCCAAGGAACGAGAATGGGTGCCTTTTCCGCTCTGCAGGCTTTCAGGGTCCTTGGGGCCTGCCTGCCGTGCGTGCCCTGGGTGCTTGAGTCCGCAATCTGTGAGGAGCCAGCTGGTCAGGCCCGAGGTAGAGAGGCGGGTGCTGTAGGGCAAACCCTGGCTGGGGCTGCCGCGGGCTCGCTCTCCTCTCTCCTCGGAGCTTACTATCCGGGCTGTGGCTGGGTCTGGGGTCCGAGCTGCAGCAGAGCCTCCCTGGCTGTCCCTCTGCCTCCACCCCTGCCCCAGCCCTGTCCCCACTGGGCCTCGACTCCACCCCTTTTTCTCTGAAGGCCTCCCACTCATTCGGGGAGCTACACCCTTGCCATTCTAAGGGTTTGTTCTTAGGGATACGGTGGCCTTTTGCCTGTCTCTGGTAACCTACACGGTGACGGTGGCAGATTTGGGCTCTGCCTGATTGGAATTCATTGCTCTAGTGAGGCTTTGCTGGTAGACTATGCTGGGGTGCTGGGGTTGCCCCACAATGAGGAAGCCCCTTACGCCTTCATGATCTCCAGCAAGTCACTTCCTGCCCTGGACACAGGAAGCCCTGTATCTGTAAAATCAAGGGAAGTGTTCCCTTGATTCTTTCCAGCTTCAGCATATGTTTGTGTAATGATGTGGGGGTGTCTACCCCCCATTTCCTTTGCTGATAGGAGCTGGACAGTAAACAGTCCATGGAGACCTCAGCTGTTGATTGTAGAAAGCACACCCTCTCCTTTTTCTGCAGTGAGTAGTTATCCACCCTTTAAAGAAAGAGCTGGGCCTGTCTGGGGCCTGCCTCCAGGAGGGGAGGAAGGTGCTCCACCCTTGGGGAAGGTCGTCAGAGATACCTGGAGATGGTCCAGGGCTCCAATGCCCAGGACACAGCCCTGGCCTTCCAGGGGGTGGACCCAGGGTCTGAGCGGCGCCCGACTCCTGGGACGGGAAAATAACCACTGGAGGAAGGTGAGGAGGCACCTGTTTCCTAACAGGCCACAGGACGAGCCGGAAGCGCAGCAGGCGTGAAGTCATGAGCTTAATGACAGCATCCACACGGCCCGGGTCGGGTCCCGTGGGGTACTGCTGGGAGACACAGTGACAGGCGGGGAGTGACTGTCCCCAGCTGAGGAGGCTTCCCCCATCCATGTCCAAGATGCAAAGGTCCTATCCTGAGCCCTCAGGGAGAGGCGGAGGGAGGAGCGGGCCGCTCCCCACACACTGATCACCATGCTTTGTGCTCTGGGACACCACTTCCAGCCAATGCCAAAAGACGGGTGGGATCTGGGGTCCCCGGGGGTGGTGGGACGTATTCTGAGCAGGTGTGGTCAGGCTGGTGGGGGGCAGGGGATGGTGGGGGGACTGCCCAGGCCTGGGGCTTTCCCAACAAGCACTCTGCAGGAGGCTGGTTTGCCCACTGACCCCCAAGTCCCACCGCACGGCCATCCCATGGCCCATCCCACGGCTGCAAGCTGCCTGTGTCAGACCTGCAGACCTCAGCAGAGCTGGAAGGGCCCCGCCTCTGTCTTTCTCTTCCAAACATCAGCCCTGTGGCCCAGCAGGCTCAGGGACTGAGCCCACCCCTGTAGGCTTGCCTGGCGCGTGGCCCCAGGTGCAGGCCAGGGTGGCTCAGAGGGGAGGTCCGGGCTCACACACGGGGCTCGAGCACTGCAATGTCAGCGATCCGCTGTGGACGTCAGACCTTGTGCTGCTCAATGCGCCTTCCCATAAACTCGACAGGGCCCTTGCCCAGGCAGGCGATTTACCTCCATTTTACAGCCATTGAGGAAGGGGCCTCCAAGGCCCTCGTTCCCACGGCAGGAGGGCGGGCAGTGGGGTCCAGCCGGGAGTCAGAGACACCACCAGTGCCCTGAGGTTCCCTTCTTTTTATTCCTTCTCTACATTGGTCTTTTTGGCTCCCTGCATACTCAGAACTGGGCATTGGAGGAAAGCGTTGCTCTTCATGCGCCCCTGAAGAACGCACAGGCACCCAAAGAGGTTTCCGGACTGCTCAGAGCGCGCCGTAGAGACGCGGTGTCAGAGGAGGGGGGGGGGCCCGGGGGCGGGGCGCTGCTGGGCTCCTCCCACCGCCTCTCACCCTCACGCTGCGCCATCGGCTCATTTTCTGCGCGGAATGAAGATAAATGGCTGGGCTGCAGAAACCCGCACTTAGCGCTCGCTTCTTTCCGCGGAGCGGGGGCGCCTCCCCACCGAGCGCCCGCCCGCAGATGGCGTGCCATATGCCTCGGCTCCGCGCGCTGTCACCTTGCAAGCAGATTCTGTCAGGTTTCAGGAGTAAAAGCTTAATTAACAAGTGGTGTGTACAATTATGTACTTAATTATCTACTGCTTTTATTTCTTCGTGGGTTTTTTTTTTTTTTTTTTTTTTGGTTTTCTAAAGTTTGGTAACAACCATGGGCAACTGATCCCCACCGCCATCTCTGCGCCTCTGTGGGGTCGTTTTCTGCCACTTGGAGACCACGGTGGGGCTCCCCTTCTCCCCCTTGTGGCCTGCCTAGGACACACACTCAGCACGGGGCCAACCCCGACTCATGGATCAAGACCCCCGGGCGGCACGGCAGCGGGGCACGCTTCCTTTTAGGAAGGGTCATTTGCTGTGGGTCCAGGTGCGCCGACACTGGTTCAGACCGGGGAGGTTCACCCGAGCCTGGAGAAACGACAGAACGGCAGCCGCATCACAGAGCGCCGGGCTCAGCTGCTCGACTGGGCCACACACACACTCCGATGGCCGCTGCGGGTCCCCAGCCTGCCCGGCCTTGCTGAAGGCCCTTGGGGCTTAGCCTGCCCCGGCCCAGCGGCCGGCGGTCTAGAATTAGACCGAAATGCACAACAGTGGCCAAAGAAACACTTGGTTAGATCAGTCATTCACACAAAGAGCAATGAAGTGCGCTTGCACCAAAATCTCGCTCACTTGGATTTAGCGTCCACCCCTACGCACATGGCCTGAACCAAAGTGCAGTCCTTTGAGGCTTCGTTTCCCCACACCCGGGCCTCCGCATTGCTGGCAGGCATCCACGGGACCCCCGCTCCTCTCACTCTCTCTCCATCTCCCCCTGCCATGCTGTGGTGCCTGGGGCGACGGCTGCACCGGGGTGGGACGAGATGGGGGGCCAAGGGACCAGCCTGCAGGCGGGTGAAGACAGCAGCCGCCTTGGAGAGCAGAGCAGCACGAAAAAGGCAGAATTGAAGTAGAAACACAGAAGCAGCCAACCAGTAGGAATTGTGGTTTATAAGAAAAGCACTCAAACACACCCAGAAGGCTTCTTCCGCCACACAGCCCAACTGAACAGCGGGGAGCAGGCTGGCGTGGTCACCTTTTGTGGGCACAGTGCAGGCAGACGTTTTGCTTTGGAAACCTCGGAGCTGACACCTTAGTTAGCACCGCACGGTCATCAAGGGGACGGCCTCTCTGGCTTCTCAGGGACCAAGGGCCGGCTCCGGGCTCCTGAGCGCCTGGTTCTCAGGCGTCCTCCCCACCGTGCCAGTGGATATCAGCAGAGGCTGGATGCGAGCTGGACAGGGGAGGAGGAAAGAACTGTAGGGCCAGGATGTCTGGGCTTCCCTTTCTCCTTCCAACTCCAGGGAGATCAGACGGTCACTGCCCTTCAGGGCAGGAGGGCAGAACAGCACAAACGCTGTGTCCATGCCGCCCCTCTCTGTGCCTTGGCTCTCTTATCTGCCCCGAGTCACAGGCGCGGGCTCAGGGCTTTGCCTGTGTCCGTTTCCACTGCTATTCTGTGCTCTGAGGGAGGTGTCCCCTTGGCTCCGGAGGGATGTGTGCTGAGAAAGATGATGGAGGCCGCACTGGGCCCATGCTGGCTTCCTGGTGTACGATCCCCAGGGCCCAGAGCAAGGGCCAGCCCAGTGGGAATTTGCCACACCAGTGAAAATGTAATAGATGCAGCCAGCGTGGCAGTGGTACTATACTACAGAGGGAAAAGGAAGCACTGTGATCAGCTGTAGAAAGGAGGTCAGGTCCAGCCTGAGGCGCGGTGCGGGTTGAGGGATGGCGCGGGGCGAGGGGCGCAGGACTCGTGATCCTGCTGGGCAGGCTGGGCTGGGATGCACCCAGGGCGCTTGGCCATCTGGCAGCGGAGTTGGAAAGTGAGAAAACTCATTGGCAAGAAGAGGTAGAGACTTAAGGACAGTGTGCACAGGAGGACGGAGGGGGCCTGCGCGGGGCCGGGAAGGCGGGTAGGCCCGGCCCGCCACAGGCTCTCATCCCCACGCCCGACCCAGTGCCCGCGGGGCTTCCTGCAGCGCCCACCCGACCCTTCCCAGGCTTCTCCTGCAATTTCTGTTTCCTACATGAGAATTCCACCTTTCCTAGGTGGAAACCCAGAGAGGCAGGAAGAGGAGGCCCCCTGAGGCCAGACCTGGACCAGCTTCGAGGGCCAAATAATTTGAGGAGATGTGAGGGGATTATCCACGCCAGCTGGAGCTCCTCAGTGAGCATCTCCAGGAGCCCCTCCGAGGCCCGGGGGCGGGGGAGAAGGAAAGGTGACTGACAGGCCACGCGTCCCTGGGAGAGTGGGGGCAGGGCGGGGGTGAGGGGCGGGGAGAAGGCGGTGACCATGGGACCCAGAAGGGGGCTTCCTTCCCAGTGCTGGGTCACTCTGCGTCGGGACACTTCTGCTGCTGAGTTCAGGACCCCCACCATGTCTGGGGCTCATGACCGCTCACAACCATCTGAACAGTGGGGCCACCCACCCAGGGTTCGCGTGTTCAAATACAAGGTCAGGAAATACAAGGAGAATGGAAAGCAGACCCAAGCTGGCCCTGGTTCTGTGGCCAGGGAGGTGGCCCTTCTGCACTGCCTCTGCCCAGGTTCTGGGCCACCACGATGACCCAGGATAAAGCTGTGGCCTCAGCTAACACACCCCAGCCTTGTCGTGCTGGGGAGGGGAGGAAGCCGCACAACCAGGCTTAAGGTCACCCTCACGGAGAGGCCCTGGTGGCCCTGGTGGCCCCGGGAAGCCCCCTTCCAGCCCCACCCTGGCCATAGCTCTGGCTATTCTGAGGGGGACCGTACCCAGTGGGCCGCTACTGGGTGCTGCCAGTGCAGCAGGGGACAGCTAGCCCAGCCTGGACAGAACACCAGGGACCACATGGGGACTGCAGTGCTCAGTGCAGATCCCCAGGCGAGGGAGGCGTGGTCACTTCCTGACGGGGGAGGCGACTGCGGTATCCCAGTGCCGTGTCACACCTGGTGCTGGGGCCAGTGGGTTGTGGGCGCTGGTCACTTCGGTTCCATTACACAGGATGGCTCCAGCAGCCCCGCCGTCTCCGGGCCACTTTTATCCTCACAGCTAGGCCTGCCACCAAGACCCTGAGCTCGAGGGGTCTCGGGCTCCACCATGGCAATCCCAGGGCAGCCTGGTGAGGGACAAGGGATGGTGGGGAGTACAGTCGTCAGGAGATCAAAACAGTCACCTGTGTCGCGCGCCCCGTCTGCCCAGGGACCAGGTGGTTACTTGTGAAGACCTGCCTGGCCTCCGCGGGCAGGACCCCCCTCGCTCGCTTGGTCAGCCCGGGTTCCTGTTCCATTTACTCAAGCTCCATCCACCCCGTCAGAGAAGGCCGCCTTGATCTGAGGTTGCCCTACACTGAACACATGGGGGTCTGTCCCCGTGGGCCGCCAGCAGAAGCTGCTTCCCATTCCATCGTTTCCGGAGGTGCGTATGCCCCCCCTGCAGAAGCCGTAGGGCTGCCATACCCAGTGCCATCAAGCGTGTCCTGCAGGGCCTCCGCTGCAGGTGACGGAGGCATGGGGACCCAGTGGAATACAGGGCCTCTCATGAACCCCTGGCTTCCCGCCCCTGGCCGTCCAGGTGAGCAGTCATTGTGCTTTCGAGCAGCTTTAAGTGACAGCCACCAACAGGCGAGTGCTCAGGGGGTGGCGCGGGGTGGCACCGGAGAGAGGGCTCCTTCCCGGGGGCACAGTCAGGGCTTGGGTCACCTACTGCAATGACTCCACGCGAGGTGGGGGAGGCCCCGAGTGGAAAGTGGCAGAGTTGCGGGTGGGCCGTGCAGGCGCGCTTTGGCGCTAGAGGCCTCCGGGAAAAGGCCGAGTCCAGGGTAATGAAGCTGCTCCCCTCTGGGTTCCTGACCCGGCCGCCCCAGCTTTTCTTTCCTTGATTCAGCATGCTTGTTCCTTTGGCACTAAATGGTTCTAAAGTGCATTCCAAAGGAATTTTTTGCCTTGTAACTACAGGTGAAGGCTGCTCTTCCCCGCAGGCAGGTGGCCTGGTGTCTGCAAGGTTTTGCAGCCAAGTAGAGAGACCCTAGATCAACAAACATCAGGGCCACAGGGTGCCCTGGCCGCCAAGGGCAGCCATGGGGGCCACCGCCAGGCGGTCCCTGCCGGTGATCGACTTTTGGTTTCCCATCAAAATCTCTATCCCAATTCCAGACAGCCCCACCACCCTGCCAGGGCTGCACAGAGGCCACTGTCCCCCCCCACCACCACCACCACCAAGCATGGCCTGTTGGCCCCAGACAGTGCACAGCATGTCAGCAGAAAAACTGCTTAGCTAGAGAGATCGACTTGGGGATAGAAGCCTCAGCCCGAACGCCAACAGCAGGGGGCAGAGGTCTTGGGAAGGAACAGAGCCAGGCAGTGCCCCCGGGGACAGCGGCTCTGGGGAGCGCCTGGCGTGTACCGGGAGAAAGGCTTGTCAGTGTGGTCCTGCTGATGAAGGACCTCTAGCTAGCTCTTCCCAGGCTGGACGTGGCCTTTATTCTGGGCTGGCCACCGGCTGTGGCCGGGATGCCTGGCTGCCCCTCCTTGGGCTGGACAGGTCCCGTGAGGATGGCAGCCCACCCTCCTGCACCACAGCACCCAGCAAACACCGGGTGTCTCTACTTCAATGCAGAACAATTGCTGCAACTTTTTTGTATCCAGACTTATTTCCTTATGTTAATATATACAGAGCTGACTATGGTATTTCCTTCTCTCTTCAATTGGCTCTAAGCACTGCAAATAAGGCTAGCTGAGGTACTGGTATGCAATCTCTAAAGCCATCTGACAGTGTCCTGTTTCCTCCCATAGTCTGTCTTTGCCCTTGGGAGAGTTTGAAAAAGTATGGCCAAGCCAACAAGGTGGTCTGGAATTTCCCTAACGACGCAGTGGCTCTGCAGAGGTGTGGACAGCAGGGCCGGGGGATTCTCATCAGATCCCTCACGCATTTCAAAACACTGATGGGAAGGAGAAGACAGCGGCGAGCACCTGCAGAGACACTTACTGTGGCTGCAAGAGCTTTTCCAAAGAGGCCACCACACCGCTGATCTTTATTCCTCGGGGAAGTTTTCCCAGTCCCCCAAGTTCTTGGGTAAATCAAAACTAGCTCATGTCAACTCATCCAAGGAACAGGAACTTTTTGGTTACAGGAAGTGTCGGTGAGCAAGAAATTGAGAAGAGAAATGATTGCTGGAACCTGAGCACGTAGAGCTGGAGGTACAGGAGTCCAAGAGAAGGAAGGGAGGCTCAAGAGCCTGGTGGCGGCATCCATGCCTCGACAAAGTTACCCCCAAAAATCTATGTTCTGGGCTATTGATGCTCTTGAGAGCCAACTGATTTTAGGGCTCCTCTGGGTTCTGCTGAGGGGCACAGCCAGGCAGGAGTCTGGGGGTCCCGGGGCAGGGATGGACTTCACACTGAAGGGAGGCAACTGGCAAGCCTGGCAATGGGGGAGAACGCCTTCGGGGGTCACGGGGCCCCTTGTTGAGGACCCCGGGAGCTCGGTTCTCAAGAAGAGCGGCAATCAGGCAAGCGTGGACGTCGGGTGGATAAACAGGAAGCAGGACTCTGGGCTGGGGGCTTCCACGCTCCTCCGGTCTATGGGGAAAAGATGGGTTTAAAGCACAGGCCATCCGTGGGGCCGAGGTAGACCTGTGGTCATTCGGGGTCAGCGGGCCTTCGACCTTCCACCTCGGCCTGATGTGGAGCTGCATCTGCGGCTCCTGAGTGAGGTTTGCTTGCAGAAAGTGTGGCGGGGCCGGCCCACTGCCTTCTATTTGCCACAGAGCAGGAGTAAGGAGTAAGTGGGGACTGGCTGGCCGAGGACCCCAGGGTCCCTGGTTAGCTTTTGTGGGGACCCAACTCCACCAACTCAAGTGATGAGCCTAGAACTGGAGGCCCTGATCCACACACATTCGTGGGGTCACAGCATGACTTCCTCCCAGGCACTCAGAGTGACCCACATTGATGGGGTGGGGGAGGAGCAGAGAGGGCTGAATACAGTGCGGGAATCGGAGGGCAGGGGGTCTGCTCACCTCCCCCGGAAGACCCCCTCCACTTTACGGGCTCTGGGTTAGAGAAAGTGGCCTGGTCCTTTCGGTCCTGCCGGGCCTGGGGCTGGGAGTTGAGAAAGACTTCGATCTTTAAATACCTAGTCCCTGGGCCGAGGTCATGAATTTGCCACTGAGCAGCTGTACAACCTTGATCCGGCACCCCCAGGGAGGAGAGCGCCCCTTTCAGTGGGTCTCTAAGGGTCCAAGGAGCACGTGGTGGGACAGGCTCTCATGCCTGCGAGGTGCTGCGGGATGGAGATGGGTTTTATTCTCTGGGTTGGGGGCGCAGAGGACAGCTGGGGCAGCGAGGGCTGTCTGGGGCCCAGAAGATGCCCCACCTTGACTTTTCCACTTTGATGGGGGTCAAGGGCTTCTCTGAAATCCAGGGAGTGCCAGCTCCCGAGCAGGAGGGAATGAACCCCGCTGGCCACCCTGCTTTCCCAGATCGCTTAACTACTGTACATCGTAAATTCCCGCCCTGTTTTATTTCCCATTACAGCCTCTTCCAAGCCGTTTGGGGCAATTTGCTCTCTGCTCTCTGCCCTGGGCCAACTATGTGAGAAATGGTTTTCTGGTCTTTATGTCGACAACTTAGATTCTTGGCAGCTGACGTGGCAGCTGGGGGGCAGCTCTGAGGCCCTGCCGGAGCCGGCATTTGGAATGATGCCCCAGCACAGGGTGCCCGGTGCCCACCCTTGAGAACCTAGAGTGAAGTCATGCTTTGACTCCACGACTGTGCGCGGGCTCGCGGGCCAGGATGCAGAGTAAGGTCCTCGATTCCTGGGACCTGGGGCAACTCCAGGGGTCAACAGCAGGTCCTCTAGTGTCAGCATCCCGTGGTTTTACCTTCGGCAGAAGGCAGGATGTGGGGGGGTCCTGACGGGAGACCCCGGGCTTCCACTGCAGTCCCAGCTCTATTACCAGTCTGCAGCCCCAGGCAGGGACGCCTGGCTCAGACCCCGTGTCAGTTTCCTTTCAGGTGTAAAGGGAAAGGGCTGGAGCAGCTCGCAGGGTTCCTTCTGCGTGGCCAGGCTACACCGCGACAGTGCTGCTGGACAGATACACAGCACCGAGTCTTGCCCTGCAGGGTGGCGGAGCCCACAGTCAGTGGGCGAATGCTGTTGAGTGTTGTGCAGGGTGGTCCTGCTCTCCATGAAATGCTGGCTTTTCAAATGAGGCCGATGGAGGAGGGAAGATTCGAACGGGGCTCCCGAGAGCCTTGGGTAGAACATCTTCGACTAAATTTTTGGATACTGATTAAGGGGCAAGCAAAATGCTGGCAAAGCTGTCTCTCCTGTCATTGTTCATCTAGAAGATTTTTCCCCCAGTCCCGCTCTTTGTGTAAACTGTCAACAATCACTATCTCATATCTACTTTTTGGTGTGACTTTGGCTGCCACCGGCCTCGTAGCTCGAAGGTGATGAAGAAGAAGTCAGCAGATGCTGATGGACTGGAGGAGCTGGGTGGGGCCAGGAGCCCAGGACTCCCGGCTGCGGAGAGAGGACACCGGCTCCAAAAAGTCCTGAAAAGAGCACGGAGGGACTTGGAGCTAGGCAAGGGTCGGGCCACTGTCCTGTAAGCGGGGCCCTGCGTCACGGGCAGAGGGCAGAGGGTGGCACATGCAGGGCTGGGAGAAGGGCATCGTGCTCCGGGCCTCAGTTTCCTTATCTGTAAACTAGGAGGGTTGACTAGCGGGGTCTATACCCTTCACCTTGTCATGTAGCTGTCTCAGAAGGGTGGGTCAGGGAGACCCCAGATGTGTGGGAATGGGGCTTTCTGGCCCCTCCATAAGCTCAATGAGCACCCCCAATTGTAGAGATTGGAGTACAATCTGCACTTGCTACTATCTGGGTTTTGTTAAAAAAAAAAAATGCTCCCGAAGTTGAGAATTCCAGATTAAAACTTAAAGCAAGCAAAGAAAATTGAACATCTTCAGAAAAACCTGTTAAGTGAAATTTGGGAAGCCAGTCTCCTGACATAGCTGACCAGCCAAATGCCTGAACTTTCTTTTCAGGGCCATGCTATACTTTTGTTCCAATAAATTCATATTCTCATTCTAACTGGGGTCCCTAAAGTCGTACCCCATCGTGTGACCCCCTTATGACTCGGTCTCCCTGCATTGGCTGAGTGTATGTGTGTGTTTAACATTGGGGGCCGGTGGGAAGCAAGATGCTTTTCATTTTCTTGGTTTTTCTGTTTTTTACTCTTAGAATGGCTTATGTGCCAGAAATGGGACTGGTGGAAAGGAAGGGGAAGGAGTGGAGGAGTGGGTGTTTATAATTTATCAACCTGTGTGTGTAAAGGCCCTCGGTTTTTAAACCCCCCAAAGCCCAACTTTATGTTGAGCTTCTTAAATCAGGAAGTGAAGTTCTGAATGGCCGCCCTGAGGCAAGGCCATCTCTGGGAGAGCGATCTGAATCATGGCCAGGGAGCTGGGGGGCACTGGGCAGCCTTAGCCAGAGTGCCCTGTTCTCAGCAGAGCACATCGGCTCATCTCCGGCGGGGGCAGGACAGAGATGTGGACCGTGTCCAGGAAGGAGACCGCCTCGGCGAAGCCCGGCCCCGGATTGTGTCTGTAATCCCTGTTGGGGCGTTGGCCTGATCGCCCCATCTATCTCCCACATCCAGCTGTGAACTGCTGGCAGCACTGATTCTGCTCATTTGGATGTCAGCCTTTCAGGTTCCGGCTGAGGAGAAGCTATTATAATCTGAGATATTGTGTGCCAGATAGTAACACCGCCTGTCTTTCATTCGTATAGCACTTCGCCCACTCCTGATATGCAAACACATTTCCTGTGAGGCAGGGTTAATTCTAAATAAAATTCAGTGGCCCACTAAGTCAGCAAGTCCCATTTCCTGACGATTTGGGAAGGAAAGTTTGAGTTCTGTGAAATCAATTCTCTTAGCCAGCAGAGGATCTGGGAGAATCCCTGTAAAAATGACTGGGAAAAGAGAGTAAACTGACATCTAGAAGACTGAACTTGTAAACAGACCACTTCCGGGAAACTAAATGTTTTAAATAAAATTCAGCATGTGTGCCAGGCCCCCAG
Source organism: Dasyprocta punctata (assembly GCA_004363535.1). Classification (NCBI taxonomy): domain Eukaryota; kingdom Metazoa; phylum Chordata; class Mammalia; order Rodentia; family Dasyproctidae; genus Dasyprocta; species Dasyprocta punctata. Next base: position 16,214 of record RJWM01015333.1, read on the forward strand.
CTAAACGCTATCTGGAATAAGGCAGAGCCTCACTCTGAGGACATGCGGTCCAGCTGGGGAGGTCAGGCTGTGTGAAAGCTCATGGACAAATCACCGAGAGATGAAAATATCCTGTTCCTGCCCGCCCTTCCGTCCCTGCCAACGCCGTGGCAAGGCCTCCCTCCTGCATGGGGAACCCCGGTCCGCCCTGTCCCTCGCCCACAGGGCCTTGCTGTCCTTCCCCAACACCCGCCTCTGCCTTCTTCCTCCAAACCACCCCCTGCTTCCAGAGGTGCTGCCACTTTATTTGGGAGAGATCTGGGCTCCCCTCAACACGAGCAGCGACTGCGGCGTCTTCCAGTTCCCACTTCGCTGTTGTCTTAAGGGTTTTAACTACAGAGAAACAGAGTTGACTAAAAACATCCAGAAATGCCAAATACAGACTCTGGCAAGCCGCCACCCATTCCGGCCCTGTGTTTAGGGCCCCTGACTTCCTTCTGGGAGCACAACTGGGGTGCTGCCCTCTGATTTTACTGCCACGGGGACAACAACCAAAAACCCCAGCTTGGCCCTGCTGGGAAGCCTCCTCGGGGAGCCCCGGGGCTGCGAGTACTCCCTACACTCTGGGGTCCTCCCCAGAGCCTTGCCACCCCTCCTCTCCAGCCCGGGTTATCCCATACTGATGCATAGTCAGCCTTCCCTCCCCAGAGGCCGCTGAGGTTCCCAAGGAGGGGAAATCTGCTCTTCTGAGAAAAGCAGCAGGGAGAGTGTGAATTTCCATCAACCCGGCCCCCCTTTCTCCTGCTCCCCTGCAGTTTGGCTCACAAGTCCATCACAGCCAGAAGCCCCTGCCAGACCTGACCCTTCCCCTGCACCCCATTCTAGTCTGAGACCTCCTTTTCCTGGGGGAAGGGGAGTCCCAGCTACTGAGCACAGCAACAGGAGTATACAGACGCAGGGGAGAGCACCCCACTATCAGGCCATCACAACACAATTGCCCTATACAGGGAAGCAGCCCCACTCCTGCTCCAAAACCCACCCAGCCCTTGCTGGGTAGAGAGTCAGTCCTCTCAATTCAAGGTGCCTGGGGAGACCAAGAGGATTCAGGGCACAAATTGTTGTGGCAATCAGGAATTACAAGTGTCTGGTACTTAAAGATGTGGTGCAAACCAAGCTGTTTATTAAACCAGCTCTAACCCAGAGGAGATAAATTCTCCAAAGTCTGGGCCCCAAGCACTGGGGTGGGGCGGGGGTGGGGTTATATCTCTGTTTTAATTAGAGAGGGCAGTAGGGGGAATGAAGTGGAATTTTGCCGAAGCTCTTCACAGAGGCAGAGCGTAGCAGGTGCTGTTATCCTCTGAGGTCTGGGAGGTCAGGGGTCCGGGCACGGCAGGCAAAGATGTCCAGTTTTGCGGCTGGGAAGTTTTTTAGGTACAGGGCAGAAGTTTTAGGTACAGGGCAGAAGTTCATGGGGACATTCTGTGGTCACCAGACAAGCACAGAACATTTCCTGTTGCACTTGGGGCGGGAACCTGTAGAAATGGGGCTGGGGGCTTTAGGCCTTAGATTTCCTCTTTAAAGTGGCCCTGAAAGTGCTGGAGGCCGACCTGAAAACGACACGTCTGAGGAATGAGAAGCCGTGTGTGCATGCAGCAGCTTCCCAGGATGCATTCATTTTGAACATCAAACCTGGACTAACAAAAAATAAAGAACATTTTTTAAAAAGAAAAAATTAAAAAGACTAGGTCTTGGGTCTGTCCCATGTCCATCACCGTCCTAGGCCAGGGGCTGTCCAGTCCTTCCAGCCAGCGGCTTTGGAAGCTGACATCTGAGCCCTGGCCCTCAAGACGTTTCGGGCCCTGCGGACAATCTGGTCCCCTGGCTCCCTCGTTCCTGCTAGGCAGGTCACTGAGACCCTCTGAAAGAGCGCTAGGCCAGGCCAGAGAGGCTGCTCAGGCTGACCACAGGGCAGGATACTCCATGGCAGGGACTTCTGGGGACATCGCGAACCCTGTCCCGGTCCCCAGGTGGGAGCCCAGGCACGCGCGTGTCCTGTTCGCACGCATTGCGGAGAATGACCAGGAGAATGACTGCAGCCGCTCCTCAGCAAGGGATGTTGGGGGCGGAGCCGTGGGCGGGGCCTCGGGCGGGCCCGTTAGGGGCGGGGTCGTAGGCTGGACCGTTGGTGCGGGACCGTTGGAGGGGGGAACCGGCAGGGACGGTGACCTGGCAGGTGGGGGCGGAACCTTGGGGGTCTTGGGGCGGGGTCTCTGGGCGGGTCTCCGAGCAGGACCGTTCTCTGGGCAGGTTCCAGGACGAGGCCGTTGGGGGCGGGGTCTCAGGGCGGGGCTGTTTGGGCGGTGCCGTTTGGGCGGGGCCTTGGGGCCTTGGGGGCGGGGCCTCTGGGCAACCGCCGCCCACAACGGCTGCATGTGCTGTGGCGAGGGTTGGGCTGGGCAAATCGTCCCCAAATCGTCCAGTCCCCAGAAGGGTCAGGGCAGTGGGTTTGAGAGGAAGCAGCGAGGGTGCGGGAGAACTTAACAGGGGTCTCGGGAACCTGCGGGAGGGAGCCTGAAGCCACTGGCCTTAGGTGCTCCTGGTACGAGCCCAGGATGGCCGCTTGGAGGACAGACAGGGCAATAGACAAGGCGATGGACAGGGGCGCAGGGCAGGGCACCGTAGCCCTGGGGCGCCTCTCCCAGGGATGTGGGATTTGGGACCCAAAGGGAAGAAGGCAGCAAAGACCCTGGCCCTTGGGGTGTTAGCTTTGAGCGTGGGGGCTTTGGGGATTTGATGGAGGGGATGAGAGCACCTGTGCCTTGTCCCCTGTGAGTGACCTTGCAGGGGCTGCCGTGTCAGGAAACGCGGTTGGGAGCAGAGCGCGACACTTGGGAGGACAGGGCCTGCCATGGGCAGGAGAGGGCGAGTGCCAGCCGGGTGGGGTGACAGGAAGAGCAGGCAGGGCAGTCTGGGGCTCACCTGGTGCTCTACTATGATAATCAGAAAGGTCACTCACAGACTGACCCAGAGGACGCCCTTGGTGTCTGACACCGGGTTCCAGGGCTTGAATCCAGCAGCCGCTGTCTGGTGTCGTAGCTTTTCCGTCATGGCATCTAGAAAGGAGGGCTTTCTCCTTGTGGCCAGAGCACAGAGGCGCTAAGACGATTAGCGAGAGCTCCCAGGGGAAGGGGGTCCGTGGGCGGTGACCAGTGGGTCCCCTAAAATGGTCACAGGAGTCAGGCAGAGGCTCAGATCAGCTGTGGTTAGAGATTTTGCCTGTTCAGCCTCCGGGGATACATGCAAGGCCCCTTGTCATTCACCTGCTTTCCCACATGGAGGGCCCGTTCCCTCCAGGCAGTGAATAAGGAACGCCCCCACCCCCAGGCTCCTGGCCCTGACCTGGGCCACAGTTGGCACTGGTGTCACACGTGCTTAGGGGTTTATGAGACACACATCAGCAGTGGGCTGGGGAGGGGCTTGGAAGTGGAGGACGCGCTCCCGAATCCATGGATGTAGGGCAGTTTGAGCTTGCCCTGCTGGGGAGTGCAGCCAGAGCCGCCCCAGGCCAGCTGCAAGTTCTTCTCTCCCTGAACCATGAGGATTTCGGGGTGGGCGCTGAGTGGATGGTCTACGGACATGGCAGTGGCCCCCCTCCACACCTCCCTCGCTCCCTCCTATGCTATATGGAGACGCTATAATCTTGCCCAAGCAGCCTGCACTAATTTCATAAAGTGAAGGGACTATGGTAGCCGCCTGGGCCTGCCTGCCTGGCCCAGAGATTAGAGTTGAGATGGAGTGACATCTTTGAGGTGGGGTGACCCAAGTATGTGAACAGATGAATCCCCAAGAGTGTACAGGACCTCCCATTTTAGAAGAGGCCAAGGTCCTGCCCTCTTTGCCCCATCCTGGCACCTCCTGGGTGTTGGTCCCCATGGAATTTGTTTCTTGCCTGGGGCCCTTGCTAGCTCCGGGGCCCACCCACCCCTGTGTGCTGAGTTTGACTGCATTTGCTCTCAGCTGCTGGCTGAGGCAGAACCTTTGGTTCCAACAAAGCCCAGGAATCAGAGCCCCCAAGACCCAGCCAGGACCTGAGCCAACTTGATGCCCTTCCTGGTCACGGGGTCTCTCAGGCACCGAAGACTCCGAGCTCTGATGCTCTGATTTTGGGGGTGTCCCCATGTATTGGCAGTGTGCATTGTCTCAAGCCACACCCAGAGGTCACACAAATGTGATCACTTCTCTCTGACCTGCCCTGAAGACCGAAGGAGGGCGGGGGGGGGCGGACCCCCAGTTGGATGCTTTTCCACTCCCAAAAGCTGAGCTCTCTCATAAGAGAGACACTGCAGAATTAGGCCTCCAAACATTTTTGGGGCCATCAGAGAATTCCGGATGGTGGCCCTTGCAGGCATCTGTATTGGGGATGGGGAACAGGCTTTTGTCTTGAGGGGGCCTCTGCGGTGGCAAATGACCAAGGCCAGAGGAGATGCTGTCATGTTTTAGGTTTGAGAACATTGTGTCAGGAGCTTGTGCTGGGGCAGAACCCCCGAGCCCCACCAGGGAAGCAGTGGGGAGGGAAGCACGTTTCTCCCTCCCACTTGGGTCACGAGCCACGTTTCAGGAGGCAAGATGCAGCACGTGATGGCTCCTTACCTGTGCAGCAGGGAAAACGGGATGAGGGAGTCGGCTCTATGAAGTATGAGATGCCTTTTTATGCGCCCCTCGTGAGCTCGAGCCGCCTGCAGGTTCCTCGGCCTCCTCTCGAGGTGGAGGCCCCATCTCCAGTTGGCCTAGTCGTCCTCCTCCTCCTTTCTTGGATACAAGTTTCTAGCCAAGATTCACCTCAGGAATCACAGAGGAACCCTAGTCACACATAATCTTGCCCCTCAAAGAGTCCAAGGATAGTGCAAAAGGGAATCTTTTGTTGGCCACCTCCTCCCCAGCCCCCCAAATAAAGAGAAGACTCTGCCCTCTGGCTGGCCCTGGTGGGCAGGTCAGGAGTGGGCACGGGCAGCAACCTGGTGACTGACTCACACGGGCAGAGCTGCTAGGCTGGAGGGCAGCTGTTCATGGTGTCACTGGGCTCTGCAGGGTGGGGGACATGGAATCTCTGTGGGCGTCCACAAACATCTCTGCTGTTCTTCCCCCTGCCAAGGGCAGTTCCAGAGCCCAGGGTGGCTGGGGGCTGGCAGGGGACAGGAAAGAAGCGCTTCCTGGGGCCAGCTCACCGGTCTCCTTGTCCCTGGTTGGACAGAAAGCACAAAGACAGGAGACGTTGCCTGTCTGGGTCCCTTGCCACGCTGCCCTGGCTGCAGTGTCTGAAGCTGCCTGGGCCTCGCCGCTGCTGTGGCCTCGGGGCTGCAGTGGGCTCCCTGACGGCTGGCGAGGAGGGCCTGGAGAGGGCAGGGTTAGCCCCGCAGCCCCTGCTGGCTGGAATGTCAGTCTGATGTCTTAGCAAGAAGGGCTCCGGTCTCCCCGGGTGGCTTTCCCCACAGCCAGGACTGACACTGGCTGGTCTCTCTTGGGCAGGGCAGGATAGCCAGCGTTTCTCTTCCTCCAGATCTAAATTAGACTCTGCCTCCAGATAAAGTGGAACCCCAGGAGAGAGAGGCACCTGCACAGGGCGGGGGTGAAGCTAAGGAGCCCTCAGCAGGCGTGGGATGAACTGAAAATAGCCAGAGCCCCGGCTTGTGGAGGGACGGGGCTTCTGGTGTCGGGGAAGTCTTCCAATTTTTTTTCTTTTTCTTTTTTTTTTCTAGGATTACGCTTTTTAATCTGATCAACATGGGCAAAGTATGAAGAACAAAAAAGAGATTTCCTCTTAGCTCTGCTCTATGCACGGTCAGATGCAATTTTCTTAAAAGTACACTGAGATTTTAAAAACCATGTTTGTCAGAACACCTTATGAAGCTATTCTGTGAGGCATCCAGGGAGCGTGCTATTTGCAGAGTGTGGAAGTCATAGTGGGCAAAACAATAACAGCAACAAAAGAGATCACCAGAGTGTGGAGAGGAGGTCTGTGTGGAGCAGGGGACCCTCTAAACATCCTGGGACCCCTTCTCTGGGATGCGGTGGGCTTGTTGGCAGGCAGAAGTGGACCTGTTGTTCCAGGAGGGGGCACATACGTTTGAAAGGGTGCCCCCTCCACCCAGGAGGAGGGAGGAGGGACTGAGTCAGAGGGAGAGGCTGCAGGGGGCTGGCGTGGAGGGGCAGGAGTTTTGTGGTCCGGTCAGCAGCAGTAGTGACAACTCTACCACAGGCGTGATACTGAGCTGGAGGGTGCGCGGCTGCGGGTCCAGGCCTGCCCTCGGATGCCGCAGCCTCTCAGAAAGCACTTTTGGTGACTGCCGTCCGGTGCAGGCTCTCCCAGCTGCTCAGTATTTAGCTGGCTGGTGCTGTCGGGAAGAAAAGCCTCGGCAGCAGCCATACCCCCTTGGGCTGCAAGCACATCCACACACTTGATGCAGCTTCGCAGCCAAAGGAACCCTAGAACATCAGTGCCCAGGGTGTGGGGGCGTCGCACAGCTTTTCATGGAGTGACAACTTTCTTGATCAGATCATAAAGGGACAAAGGGCTGTTGACATCTCGAGCTTAGCCCAACACACAACTAGTTTCTCTTCATAGATAGAGCAAAGGCGCACCTGAGTCTGTGAGACGCTGTCTCCTCCTCCCTCAGGCTCGCGCCCAGGAGGTGGCTCCGGGCTGGAAATTCACCCAGTTTAGTGTGAGATGACAACTGCAGCCTCTCTGCAGCGTTTAGTGTGAGACGGCAAGGCGACTAAAGCCTCTCTCCAGCTTTTAAAGTCACAAGACTCAACCATCTCTTTCTAGTTTTTCATTACAGCTGCAGCAGTGAGTCTGGCAATTTTGCTTTGGGGTTTTGCAAAGTAATTTTTTTTTATGCATTCAAGCCCCAAGTTCTTGTCCACTTGCTGTGAGCAATATAATGGCATGGCCATGCAATTATCATGTAAACGAAGGTCAAGAACACACTCAAAATCACTGGTCAGCAGAGCCTGAGTAATTAAACCATCAATATCCCCACTGACAGAGACATTAAATGTCCTCCTCCATCCGAGGGCAGAAATTCAGATCAGAGTGTGCTCTCCAAAGCGCCCTTGTAGAGCCACACTGGGTTCGTCCCCTTTGTGCAAGGCCAAACCAAACTTGTTTCCTAGGTCTTTCTGCACCCTAGAACCTCAGGATACTCTCCACAAGAACCATCCCCAGAGCTCACCTTTAGAAGGGACCACACGTTTTTCTCAGGGGTCAGCGATGGGAAGATTTTAGGAGCACCCTGGAAGATACCCTTTCTTCTCCCTCATAAGCAAGCCCGTCCGCCTGTTTCCAGAGTCCCAGAGACTCCCAGCCCCTTCCCTCCCTTCCCAGCAGTTTCCTTTGGAAGTTTGGGTTCTTTAGCAGATCACCATTGCTTTTGACTTTGGAAGGGGCTGACTTCCGGGGAGGGGAGCCCACTTCCTGCTCCCCGGGGAGCGAGGTCTTCCTGCCTCCTCTGGTTTGGAAGCTCACAGCTCCCTGGGAACTGAGAAAGGCTGCAGGAACAGTTCTGTATACACCTGATAGCTCTTCTCTTGGCGCAGTAACATTACCCCTAGAAAGTTCACGGTGGAAACATTTACAATCTGGCCATTCCGCCCCGTGTTACTGCTGAGTCACTGGGGAGGCAGAAGAGGTGCACTTCAAGGAAAGTTACCTTTACCAACACACCCTGCTCTGTAGCTGTGTAAGTTTTTATCCAAAGGCTCAGCGGCCAGAGGGAATGGTGAGAACCAAGGACTAAAAAGCTGCTGTATGCATGCATTTGGCTAAGGGCCTGAGCCGAGCAAGCACCAAGGAGGGAAAGGGAGATCAGGTCACCTAGGAAAAAGGGAAGCAAGCGTGAGGGCTATCAGGTGCAACCTCTATTCATAAAAGAACTGGGAGACGTGGAGTGGACTGTGGAGAGGTCCTGGAGAAGTCCTTGGCAGAAGTAAAACTTGCCACCCCCTCTTACCCTCTGGACCCCTCCGATTAGAAATAAGACTTCACAAAAAAAAAAAAAAAATAGAAAGAAAGAAACAAGACTTGATTCAGGCACATCCATGTTTATAAAAGCAGCGCAATTCATAATAGCTAGATCTTGGAAGCAGCCTATAGCCCACTGACACCTGAATGGATAAAGAAAATGTGGTATTTACATACAATGGCGTATTGCTCTGCCATAAAGAAGGATGAGCTTGAGACATTTTGTAGGGAAATGGATGCAGCTTGAGACCACACTGTTAAGGGAAATAAATCAGACACACATGCTTAAATATCACAGAGTTTCTCTCGTATGAGAAACCCAAAGTATAAATAAATGAAAGAGTAAAACAAAGATAAAAGGAAACAAGAGATCTTTTGGAAACGGGAAGGAATCAAGAGATGCAGGGAAGGGAAGAGGGAGAGGGAAAGGGGATGAAAAATGGAATTAAAATGTGTAAGGGCTGGGGGTTTGGCTCAGTGACTTAAGCACCTGTCTGACAGGCGTAAGGTTGTGAGTTCAATCCCCAGTGCCGCCAAAAAAAAAAAAAAAAGAAAGAAAAAGTTTATAAAAAAAAAATGTGTTGTGTACACGCGCCAGCTCTGTGTGGACAAGGTATATACACATCATGTACTGTGAATGTGGGCTAATGAAAGCAACCAGAACAGAGAAGGTGCCAGGGTGTTCTGCCCCCTGCCCCTCGGTGCTGCTGTCCTGGTGGGTCACTGGGTACAGTCTCCTCTGGCACTTAGGCCTCTGGGGACCTTAAGCTGGGTCCAGCCTGGCTGAGGCAAGGTCGCCAACTGTCATCCGCTGGGTGCGCTCCTCTGGGAGCTGGGCCTGCACAGGCGCGAGGGGTCCGGCACCCACCCCGTACATGGTTTCCGGCAGGAATGAGTGAGTGCTTCATTGGTTGTTTTTGTTTAGTTTTTTTTTTTTTTTTTTTTTTTTTGGTACTGGAAATCGAACTCAGTGCTTCATCCTTGAAAGCTTTGATCTCTTAAAGGGCCTGGCTTTAATCTGCGCTCTCCTCACTGGTACAATTGTCTTTTTCCTCTGATCAGAGGTTTTGAAATGGAACAGAACCATATGGAGGTCCCTTGGTTGGACAAGGGTAGCTGCTGGGCTCTTCCTGCACTCATTCAGAAGCAAAATCCCGCAAGAGAGGCTGCTGTCTCAGGCAGGCAGGCGCTTCCTTCCCGGAACTCCCCCTCTTCTCTCCGAGGTCAAAGTTAGAGTCCTGGCTCTGTGCTGGGGAGGCTCAGCGGTCTATACTGGGTGTGAACGGGCCTGAGGGCTCCTAGTGCTGGTGCCATGGACCTAGAACTCTCCGCAGGGCCATGCATGTGACTGGGAGCTGTGGCTTCGTGTTTGAAGAAGCCCTAGTTATTGAGTGTGCTTGGCTTCACACTGACGGAGCTAGTCGGCAGGTGAGGCCCGAGGTGTGTGCACGTGGGCCACCTCGCAGCTCAGCTCTGCTTCTGTGCAGCGCGGGGTATTAAATCTCCTTGGCCTGGAGGACAGGAGTCCCTTGGCTGCAGGTAGTGGGGGCGGGGGGGCTGATTGGATGGCCGAGGGGTACCTGGGCTCCAGACCTTGGGTTACGTGCCCCACCATTTAGGCTGAGCTATGGGGGCATTCGTGAGTGAGGACCACTGGGAGAGACTTAAATTAGCTGAGCACTGGAGTTAGTAGCCCAGTGGCCAAAGTGGCTTCGTCTCGTCTACATGTCTGAAAAAATTTCTGAACAAAAGGGGTTAGCATTTCTTGGCCTCTGCTTAGAGGTGTCTAGGATCCAAGAGCAGAAAGCACCAGTGAGTAGAAAACCAGAAGCCCTCAACTGAGGGGCAGGCATTGCCTGGACAGATGCCGGTGGGCAGGGCCCCTGGGTCTGGGGCCAGCACGACAGACCGGAAGAATAGATAGGTCCAAAGTCAAGCGGCCACCCCCAGGCCCACCACTCCTGCTGTGCCAAACGCTAACTGTCTCTCTCCTGTGACTCGTAGGAAACCTCGAGTGTTCAGCTACGGGGACGGGGACGGGGCCGCCTCACTCCTGCAGAGGCGTCAATGTGGGGCCGAAGGGAGGGGAGCGTTTGTCTTCCCCAAGGCCCTGCAGTTTCACAGGGGCAGTAGGGGAAAGCATTTCTCTGGTGCTGTTTCCCATGGCAGCTGGAAATGGAGGCGAGGTCAAGCCCAGGAATCTCACAAAGCACCCAGCCCGCTTCCTCCTGCGCCCGCCATCCCCAGGCTTCCCACGCCCTCAGCTAGCGATCAAGCTTCATCCTGTCTTCTGGAGTCCGGGGGTGTCCCTCGCTCCCTGCTGGCCCGGCCCACGCTTCCTTCAGATCTTGGGTTCAGCGCCACTGCCCGCAGCTGTTGGGGACGAGTCTCCAAGCCACCCCCGCTTCAGGGCACCTAGCACGGTCCAAAAGCACACACGGATGTCTCCCTCTCCCAGACTGACCAGACCTGGGTCAGCTCCTCATTTCTGTCCCCAGCCTCTCGGGCGCTTAACAGGCACTCAATAAATATTTGCAGAATGCATGAATGAAGGGGTCGCTGTGGCCCCTATTCCCCCTTTCAGCCATCGTATCTTCTTCAACGGGCAGCTCCTGCGAGGTGCCGGCTGCTCTGCTCCGTGGAGGCCCGTGAAAGAAGACCGAGCTGCCGAGGAGGGCAGCAGCCGGGGAGGCATGAGCGTGAAGAAGATGGAGGGGCCTGGGAGACAGGCGGCCGGGGGACCTCATTCATGGTGGTGAAGGACGGGCCAGCGCAGGTGGAGGGAGGGGGTTGGGAAAAAGAAGTGAGGAAAGTAACCAAAGGAGGTGTGTGGGGGCCGTGGAAGGGACACGGGGTTTGGAGGCAGAAGCGGCCTGCAGAGCTGCGTGAGCCACCAGGGAATGGCCGCCGGACAGTGCAGGCAGGGGCACCTTGAGCACTGCGGGTGCTCGCGGGAGCTGGAGCGGCCACGTGAAGGGCCCTGTAACAGCCCCGATATTTCAGCTTGGAAAGCAGTTCCACTCTGGGGACTCTTCCCAACAAAGCCTCACAGCTTTGTGGGGATACACACGCAAGGAAGTTACGACAGTGCTGCGAGTTTGTGAGTGGAAACACCCCAAAGGGGTGGCTGGTTGGAGCAGCCACACTCATGGGGACACCCACCCCATGGGACACAGAGCATGTGCACCGACCCAACACAGAACAATGCCGGCTACAGGGAGCACGCGGTATTTCTGTTTTTAGGACAAACTTCATCTGTGCACATACAACTACACTGTATTCGTGCACAGAAAAAGATCCAGCAGGATACATTCCTTCTCTCTGTCAATGCCGTTTCCTCTGGAGAATGGAATTTGGGGTGCAAGGACGCTTACCCTGATGTCTTCTGTGTTATACAAATACATATTATCTCTTCTGTGATAAAAAGGAAAAGGAAAGGTTTTAGGATGTCAAATTGAAGAGAAACTCCAGGCCTCCGGGAGCTCCGGTTCCTTAGGCCACATCCACTGGGGGATGAACGGGAGGGCGAACAAGCCTCTGACAGACCGCAGAGATCCCTGGGAAGTTTCCAGGGCCAGGCGCCGCAGAGAGAGGGTGCTGGCTAAGGACAGAGGAGTGGGTGGAGGCGAGGGCAGAGCTAGCCGGACACTGAAGGTCAGTCGAGGTGAGGAGGAGGGTCGCAGGTGCCCAAAGCTGAGGCAGAGGATTACCCTAAAACAAAGATGAGGAGCACGTTGGGGGCGCGGGGGGCGTGCACTGACGGACGATGTGGAGGGAAGCTCATGGCGCATGGCCACCCGGACAGAAGGCCAGAAAGAGGACAAGGTCTTGATAGCCACGATGAACGCTGAGAATGGGGCAAAAGGGCCAGTGGGCTGGCAGGCAAGCTGACCGCTCGGTAGCAGCCAGGCAGCCCGGCGAGAGGCTGGCCCTGACTTAGTAGCGGGGTGCTCCGAAAGCGCCACACGTGTCTCTTAGCAGAGCTCGAGCCCGGGGCTGGAGAAAGTGAAGGTCCTGCTGGCCTGAGGCTGGAGAGCGGCCAGCATCAAGAGAAGGGCATCTGAGGGTGCTCGAGGGGCGGCCCGTGATGTAGAGTGAAGGCACTGCATGCCCAGAGAGCTTCAGTCGGGGGCCGTCCAAGAATCTCCAAAGGCAAAGTGCCTGGGTCTGGCCCTTCCGTCTGTCCCTGCCTTCTCCATGTATTCTGAGCGCCTTCGGGCTTCTCCTCGTGGGAACTGCTGAGCTGTGCAGGCAGGGTGTTACTGGGGCAGGGATAAAAATCAGGTAGGCTAAGCCCTGAGCTGCACATTCATGAATTCGACAAATATTTATTGAGCGCCTACTATGTGCTAGGCTATATTCTTCTCAGCCCTGGCAGGGAAGTCCTCCGGCTTGTTGATAGATGAATGTGGGGAGAAAGGGGTTCTGTGGCTCAGGGCAAGGGTTCTGAGGACAGAGGGTTAGAATGGTTCGGAGGATGTGGCTTCAAGCCAGGAGGATGTCAGGCTTGAGGCCTGGCCTGAAGTTTGGGGACCTGGGACAGGCTGGACCCAGAGCAGCTGGTGCGAGGGGGCACGGTGGGGAGATGGGTGCGCTTGCCCTCGTGGACATCTGCGTTCTCATGGGACGGCACCGGGCTGGGGCAAGTCGTTTCCTGCCATCAGCAGCAGGTTCTGGCCCTCACCCACTCTGTGAAAATTGATAAGAGACCCAGAGACCAGAGAGGCCTAGAACATTGGCAATGGGGGGAGGGGGTCTGGGAGGTCACAGAAGCCAGAAGGTGCTCAGAATACATGGGGAAGGCATAACAGGGGCGCCAGGGCCCTGCCCTGAGGCTTAGGGAATCCTGTTGGCCAGAAAAGCCCTACTGGTGGCTTCTTTTGTCCTCGGGGCACCTGGAGGCAAGGGCAAGAAGCGTCCAGGGACAGGGGCGGAGAGCCAAGGTGCGGATGGGTCTGCAGGGAGGTGGTGGTGAGGGCCCTCCAGGAGGCTTCTGCGCCACCTCAGCACCCGGCCCTCCGCTGGGTCCCCCCGCTTTGCCCAGCCCCGCATGGTGTTCACTGTGTACCCAGATGACCTCGTCGTGGACCTGGGCAGCCTGGTCTCCTTTCCTCTCCCTTGAGCAGCGGCATGGCAGTGACCTGCTGCCTTTGCGTGGTCGCCTGGGGAATGGCCTTCCGGCACGACGCACGGAAGGAGTCCCTGGCGAGTGCCTTTGAAAGTCTTCGGGAGCCTCGAGGCTGGCTGGTCACTTCAGCAGCCCACAAGCAGGTGGCCAGGGGACGCCCATTCTTCTCAACCACCGATGCTCCTGGGGAAAGGAGACAGAGCCAGAAGCAGTGGGGGAGGGCGGAAGAGGACCGGGAGGCGGCAGGGAGGGCCCGGGAGGATGGGAGGAGTTCCACGGCAGCAGGCCGCCTCGGGTGGGAAGTGCCTCAGGGAGGGTCTGAGGGCCCAAGGCGGCAGAGCAGAGAGCAGACAATGCTGCTGCGACCGCTTCCGGGTCACAGGTGGGCACCAGGGCAGCTCCTTGGGGAGACAGCCCTCCCCGCTTTCCAGTGGTCTCTCTGTGCACATGCTTCTCAGGGGCTGGGTGCCTCCCGGCCCGGGAAGGGGAGCGCGGGGCAGCTTCTTGCCTGACACCCCACCCCACCCCACCCCTGCACCGAGCCAGCTTGGCCTTGAAAGCCACCTCCAGCCTGGTCCGAGGAAACCAGGCGCTGAGTTTTGCCACAGGAGCTGCATTTCCCAGGGACTCCCTGCCCGGGCCCCCATCACTCACAGGGCTCCCCGAGTGCCCTGCTTACCCTGGCAAGCTCCACACTGACTCTTAGCAAAGGAAACTCTCCAGAAGAGTGGCACCTGCTTTGTCACTAGGCCTTCGCGGCTGCAGGGCGTGTCGCCCTGCAAGGTTGCGGCTTACAGTGGTGTACCAAACACACAGCCCTCTCAGCCCACTGCCTGCGAGGCCCCCAGCTCCCGCACGCCCGCTCGGGGCTCCAGGCAGACAAGTAGAGCAAGTGCGTTCCCGGGTGGCACCTCGTTCCCAGGTGGCACCTCGCCTCACGTCAAGGGCCAGAACGTTGTCCCCGGGCCTACCGGGGACAGCGCGCTCAGGCCCCACAGGCCCTGTCCTCCCTGCAGGCTGTGTGAAAGGTGAGACTTGTCCTGAGGGCTCCGGCCTCCTGTGCTGCCTTGCTCCCGGGCTGTGCCTTCTCCTGTGTTTATTTCAAAGTGATACTAGTAAATATTAATAAGATAGTTTTCAAAAACACTCATCTTACTTCAGTGAAAAAATAAAGCAAAATTCATAACAGATTAATTAGAGAATAACAATAGTTAATACACTGTGCAAGTCATAGACAAAAAAATGCTTATAAAAAAAAGAAACAAATAAATAGTAGCACAAAAACTTCCTTTTCAATGAACTAAGAGGACCCAGCAGTATAAATGACGCACATTAGCATATATGTTATTGAAATATCTTTGAAACCACGGAATAGATAATTTGGGGAATTAGTTGAACTTCTCCCCACTTCCTACTTCTCTATCTTCTAATTTGCTTTCCTGCCTGTTTACTTTGAGTTTCTCATGTAAGAGAAAGCGTGCCTGGCGCGTTTCCGGCCTTGACTCTGGAGTCAGTCTCGCTGTGTGAGGGGCGGCCGGGGCGGGCGGGGCGGAGCCTTCTCCCCTCCTCCACATCAGGGGGTTGTGACCTCTGGCCCTCTGCCTGGGCCGGGCATCTCCCCTCCTGTCTGCTGCCCTGGGCTGCCCCTTCCGCAGCCTCGCTCCTGTGGTCAGGAGTTTACCACAACTGGGGGTCATGATTCTCTTTCGTGCGCCATTTCCCCATTTTAAACGAATGGCCCCGAAGAAGTGGGGCTCCCTCGAGGCTCCTCGGGGGCAGTTTCTGGGCTCAGCACTCTCGTCTCTGATTGTGGGTTTGCTCTTGGTGGCCCGTTCTCCCACCCCTGCGAGTTTTGACACATTTTCTTTCTGTCTCAGCCTTTTTTCTTCCCCATCACTTCTCTTCTCCCAAGCTTCTCCTGGTCACACCATGGACTCAGGCTCATCCGTTCCCGGCACGGACCCCAGTCCTTTCTGCTCTGGCACGTGCACCCCGCCGTCCTAGTGAGGGCTGGATGTGAGGCCCGACTCCGGGCAATCGGAAAAGAGGATGCGGCAGGGGAAGGGACAGGGCTCAGGCGTTTCACAGGGCCCAGTTTACTTCCTGGTCTCCACTGCAATGTCACTGATGAGACTTGGCCTCTCAGGTCCCGATGGCGCTGGCCTGTCACCTGCGTCTGTTACTTCCCACACTCTCCCTCAGGGCCTGTCCCCAGCCAGGTCCCCTTGCCTGGGGGTCTCTATGTGCTCCAAGGGAAGGTGAGACCCGAATAGCTACTTCCCTGCCCCAGCCAGTCAGAGATCCCGGCTTCCCCAGCAGTGAAGATGGGGTGCTGTGCGCTGGCTGTGTCCTCCAAGGGGGTGCAATCTGGCTGCCCTCTCTGGGTCCCTCCCCTACTGTCAGCTTTTCTGTTTCCTAACTGACGCATGTCCTATACCCTACCGTGGCTGGCCTGGACAGCCAGCAGGGCAGGGAGTGGCGGCCCCTGCTGCTCGAGCTCCCTGACCAACACGGCCTCAGCTCCAGGGTGTCTTTGTGCTTCCTTCTGGTGACAGGTGGGAAAAATGGCGGTCATAGAAGCCAGAGGCAGCCTAGGCAGAGAGCGGACCCACAAAGCTGCTTCCTTATGGAAGGCCCCGGGCAGGGTCAGGTGGGCTTGGCAAAACTCACATGAGCTCAGCTCGAGTTGCTGCTGTGGTGAGGGGGGTGGGCACCGTGAGCCCCCAGAAGGGAAGGAAATTAACTCAATTAGCTGCATGAGGGGAGGGTACCCTCGCAATGGGGTTAATAGGAAGGCTGAAGCAACCAAGTCGCGGAGAAGGCAGGCGCGAGGGGCCCTGGCAGGCCCTGGAGAGAAGCAGGCCCGATCTGTGTGCACAAGGGAGGCGCAGAGAGGAGGCCGAGGCGCTGAGCCCCAGGCCTTCTGCTTCCTCCGGGCCTTCAGCTGCTGGGGGCAGGAAGGCCGAGAAGGCTTGCAGGGGCGGAGGCAGCTGATCACAGCCCAGGCCAGGGCAGCTGGGGGAACTGGGCTGAGGCAGGAGGAGAGCAGGTCCCCCTGGGGCTAATGAGAAACCCTGCTGCTGTGGCCCCGCAGGCACTGAGGTCAGGAGGCAGCTGCGAGGGCCGCTTCCAGGTGGGCGGCTGGCGAGCAGTGGGCCGGCCGCGGGGCCGGGGGAGGGGAGGGTGCAGCCTGGCCTGAGACCCGAGTGGGCTCCCGGAGCTGGAGAGCGGGAGCACGTTTTACAGGGACTTGGAAACGGGATAATTAACAAGGAAGTCGAACTATCTGAAAGCCCACTGACGGTGTAACGGATAAACTGTGGGATGTCTGCCGAGCAGAAAGGGAGGAGGTGCTGATCAAGAGCACAGCCACTGAGCAAAAGAAGCCAGCCGTGAAGCGCTGCGTGTGACGCGCAGTTATTTCCATCAAGGCCCAGAAGAGACTCCCCTGGGGTCTGAGTGCAAGCGAGCAACTCCTCTCTGAGAGGGACACTTCTGGGTAGGGCTGGTACTGCTCTGGTTGCTGGTCCAGATTACTATTTGCCTGCACAATGGGTCGGTCTAAACACTGGTGACCCAAACTCATGATTCTGCACTTACTTTACTTCCACCCAAACACAAAAACGAAACACTGCCTTCGAGCAATTCTGTTTGGCTTCAAGGCCAATGCTTCTGAGACCACCTCCCGCAAACCGCAGACCTCCTCTGGCCGGGCGGGAAAGCCAAGCGTCCTCACCCGCACACCTTCAGCCCTGGGATAGTCAGCAGTCTCTTGCGAGGCCAATGCCCCCTCCCTTCCGAACTGCTCCCGGCCCAGCTGGGCTCTGCCAGCGAGGGACACAGGCCCCTCCGGCCGCTGTGCAGCCACCCAGAGCGAGGCGCCTCTGTTAATATACCCAAGGGCTCTGGCGGCTCGGGGTTTCCTCAGCATTCTTGAGGTCTAACAATGTCTGAGCCCGAAAAGGAGGACTCGGGGTGGGGGTTGACATGGTGTGGATGTCAGGCTAAACCCGGGCACGACCGAGACCACTGAGGCAGGCAAGGTTGAAGCAAACAGTGATAACTTTATTGCAGGCCTGGCAAGGTCAGGTCAAGGACAAAAAGACCTTTGGCCCTGAGCGAGGGGAGAGGGCAGATTTTACAGGGGAGTTTAGGGAGGCGAGGAGGAGGGTCTATTGAGAGGGGGACCTTGCTGAGAGAGGTAAAAATTTCGGTGCTTTCCAGGAGAGGGGGGTTGGGGTGGATGCGGGGTGTCATTGGTGGTTTGGGGCACTTGGCAAGGGGTCCAGGATGTTTTCTGTGGACTCCCTGTACCAGGAACTCGGGGTGCAGAGGGTTCCCTGTAGGCAAGGTGCGAGTCTCGGCGAGGCTCTTCTGTTTGGGCGGGGGCCCAGCCTGGGGACCTAACAGTTACACTAACAAAAGTCGTGCCTGTGATGAGTACGAAACTAAGCCTCTGTGTGTACATGGGCTGTGACCAGGGCTTGGGTAAGTTCTAGCAAGAAGGAGAACATGATTTGTCTGGACAGTGTCCACAGCACCCCTGGAGCTGACCTGGCGGTGAGCTCTTCAGCATGAGCGCCCTGGATGGGGCAATGTGGTCAGAGCCCTCCTCCCTCTCCCCCACGGGCCGCCTGCAGCCTAGGTAGACGACTGGCGCTCGTGCAGATGTGCGTGCGGGGGTCCCCGAGTCCGCTCCCCGCTCCCACATCACACCTCACAGTTCCTTCTGCAGCCCAGGACGTCCGTCCTCTGCTCCCCGCAGGCGGTCCCCCTGGGGCGGCCCTGTTGGCCTCACATTTACATTGCTCTGTCGCATCCCGCCACAGGCCTAGTCTTTCTGTTCGGCGGGTTTTCAAATATTCCCAAGGATTCCTGTGGAGTTTTTGCTCTTTAAACAGCTGCTTTCGATTTTTTTTTCCCCCTTGTAAGGGGCCCGTTTCACGCCAGCTCCTCCACCTGAAATGAGTGCTTGAGAAAGCCACGCTGCCTGAGGCCGTGGGTCCCACATCCTCTGCGCTCTGGGGCCCGTCCTTCTGGGGAGCCAGCCCAGCCCATTTCCTCCCTCTGAATTTGAGAACTGGATTTGAGGAAGCCATCGTTTATCTTAACCAAAAACCGCACCCTGGCGTCAAATCCAAACCTACAGGAGTCAGCGACCAGAGCGGGGAGGGCCTTCTACCAATGAGGAGGTGATGGCAACACAGCGAGCTCCTCATGGATAAAAGTTTTGCCAGTGAAAGAAAGTTCTAGAAACTGTTGGGGACATTTCAGGGCAATTAGTAAAATGGGATGCAGCTACCGAAAAGCGGTGCATTATGTTTCTTAGGAGCGTTCGCTTCTCTGTGGGCGTGGACTTGGTTCAGCCCGCCCCCAGGACGGCTCTCCTATTTTCTCCCCGCCTGTAGAATTTCCAGTCTGCCGTGGCTTCTGTCGTTGTGGAGCTGCCCACCGAGGGCCCCTCCACCTCGCCCCACTCACGTCCGCGGGGACCCCGCAGCAAGCCCTGAGATCAGCCACCCCGTGTTTCTCCACCACTTCCTGGGCCTCCCTCTCAGGGGACAGATTTCATTATCGCCCCTCAACTTTTAAAACAGCTCCTTTTCATTTCTTACTGATCACTGTCGACAGGATTGGTGACCATCAGAGTTTCCTGTAGTTCAGTGCGAAGTGGCAGCTTCTCTTATTTTAGTACAAACTGCCCTGCACGCCCCCCCCCCCCGCCCCACGGCATCAAGAGCTACTCATCCAACCTGTGCATTTGGCCTCCAAGGCCCCGGGAGCACCATGTCTGGCACCGGAGCTGAGGATGGGGGTGCACAGCTGGTCCCAGGACGCAGGGCCCTGACCACAGGGAGCGGGGTTGGGACAGTCCCGCCACATTCAGCCCACGATGGACGGCAAAGCCAATGGCAGCGCTGTGTGTGCCCTCGCTCTGCTGGCACTGTGACCCCTGTAGGGCTTTGGGGCGCCTCCGCTCCCCATCTCCTCATGGCCCACCTGCACCAGGCAGTGAGGTGGCCTACGCACCCCTCCCTGTCTCCTGCAAGCCCCCAGACCCACGGGGCCACAGCTCCTAGCTGCCAGGCCCTCCCCTCACTTTCATCCTGACACCCAGGAAATTGTCTGATTCCTGAAGTGCTCGGGTCTGCACCCGTGTGGCGCAACAGGTCAGAGAGGCCAAGGCCGCCCGGTCTCTCCAGAAAGCCCCAGGGCCAGCAGGGGACAGGGCCTCACTCTGCACCAGGGTCTGCAGGCTCGCTCCGGGGTGCCTCCCACAGTCCTGGGCAGGGCTGGCACGGGACGTTTGGTAGCCAGCGATCTGCAGCTCCTCACCTTTCCTTACCATGCTCTGTCTTCTCCAGGGTCCGCTGGTGTCCTTCCCTTCCATCACGTCTTCTTAGTCCTCTTTCTTCCCGCTGCTGCTGTTGTGGGAATCAGGAGCCAGGAACCTCGGGGGTGCGAGAGACACTGAGCAGGCTCTCAGAGAGGCAGAGAAAACTGAGTTTTATTGGGCTGGCTGACCCAGAGGCGCTAAGTACTCCTGGCCCTGATTAGTGCCAGGGGAGGCTTTTATATTCTTGTTTAGGTTAGGTTGGGCTGGGGTCTGTGTGTAGCAGGATTTTACAGAAGCACAAAGGATGTGCAGGTGCCAGAGGCTGGGCTCCCTGGAGCATTTGTGGTTACACATGTTGGGGTCATGAGGCAAGCGCCACGCTACAATACATGGAGGGGTACTGTGGGCTTTCCATCCTGGGGCAGGAAACTGAGGGAGGAGGCTGATTTTAAAAGGCAAAGGCCCTACGGGTCCAGGGCTCCCCGGGGTCTTGCTGTTTTAGACTTCCTCCTTGCCACCTCCCCAGCCCCCTGACAACACGTGGCACTTGGGGTCTGAAGCCTAGGTTTCACCCAGCATTTCACTGCAGTCCGAGCAGGGCTGCGTCTTTTGTCAACTTGAAGCGTTTCTCTGGCATTCTTTCCTCTTTCCAGGAAAGGGATAAACCTCTTATTCCCAGAGAACAACCCTGGCCCTGTTGTGCGCATCAGGAATTATAAGTCTCCAATGGCATGAGAAACTGAGTGGGCACTTGAAGAGGTGGAGAAAATCAAGCTCTTTATTAACCCGGAGGAGATAAGTTCTCCAAAGTCTGAGCCTTGAGCATGGGGTGGGGTTATATCTCTATTTTAATTGGAGAGGGCAGTAGGGGGAGTGAAGTGGGATTTTGCCGAAGCTCTTCACAGAGGCAGAGCGTAGCAGGTGCTGTTATCCTCTGAGGTCTGGGAGGTCAGGGGTCCGGGCACGGCAGGCAAAGATGCCCAGTTTTGGGACTGGGAAGTTTTAGGTACAGGGCAGAATTTCATGGGGACATTCTGTGGTCACCAGACAAGCACAGAACATTTCCTGTTGCACTTGGGGCAGGAACTTGTAGAAATGGGGCTGGGGGCTTTAGGCCTTAGGTTTCCTCTTTAGCACAAAACGCCGGGGATGTGGCTCCATAGCAGCTATGACGTCAGGTGCCTCCGTGGGTGAGGTGGAGACGCCCTCCAAGGGCAGAGCATGGGACCCTCCAGGTACCAGGAGAATGCAGAGGAGGCCCAAGCGGGCCGCTGGGGGTGGGCTGACCACGAGGGGGCCCTGCTGGGCCAGGCGTGCACCTGAGAACTGGGCTGAAGGGACAAACCAAGGAAGTTTCGGGGTCACAGCTGTCGTCCAGAGTGGGCAGGCTGGGTTTTGGGGTTACCATTTTGCTTCGTCACCACAGGGTTCCAGACTCCATCCTATCCCCTGCCAAAGCTCAATTCAGAGGACGACTGAGGAAGGAGAGGCAGGGTTTAGGGTCCAGGCAGAGGAGGAGGGAGGCTCTTTCCAGGGCCTGGAGCTGCGCCTCCACAGCCAGGCTCTGGGAGGCCGAGAGCCTGAGCCAGCCCGGGATGCTGGCCAGTCCAAGTGGGGTGGGACGGAGCAGTGGGGGTCTTGTCGATCAGCTTCAGGTGTCCCCTGCCCCCTAGGGAAGGCACAGAATGGCTGAGGAGTAGAGGAGAACTCAAGGGCAACCTGCTTGCCAAACCCCTTGAGTTAATCCTGGGGTGGGTCTAGGCCACCCAGTGGGAGGTGGCAGCGAATTCCCACCAGAGACCAGACGGGCAGTGCACAGAAGCCTGGGAAGCCAGCTGCCCTGCCCCGGGGAGTGGCTACCGCTCCCTCCCCATCCCTGCTCCCCCTCCCTTCCCCAGAGCTCTGTTCCTCCGACCCTAGAGTAGAGAGGAGTTCCTAGAACAGGAACTGACTCTCCTCCTGAGACCTGTGGCCGGCTCAGCCCCAGAGCCCCCTGGGAAAGTCACCAGCTGGCCTCATCCCCTCACCCCCAGGCTGTGCCATCGCCCTGCTCATCATCCAGGTGTATTCTGGCCGGCTCTGCTCCCCAGGTGGCTTTCTGTGCCCCTCCAGAGAAAGTCTGCACGCAGCAGGGCTGTCCATGGTCCTCCCCGGGTTCTAGGACGAGGCCTCCACACACGGGGAATTACTGAGTATTTGCTGAATGGACGGATGAATGGGTGAATGACAGCGCATGGGAACACCAGCCGTGGAGAGGGGCGGGGCTGGCGGCAAAGCCCCTGATTCTCATTACACAGCCCCTGAGCAGGTTCTGCCACCGGGACCCCCCGCCGGGCTCCGGAGGAGGGTGCACGGCCTAGGTGGGCCCTGGGGGGTGCGGCGGGGACCGCGCCCTCTTTTGTTTAAGCCAGAATCCCTTCGGGGGAGGGGGACACCGAGACAGGGGTTCTGCTCCACCCCCAGGCGTGGGCCAGGCGGGGCGCTCCGAGGCGTGGGCCTCTGATGGAATGGGAAGTGAGGTGCCGGGCACGGGGAGCCTGTGGTGTCCTTGGGGACAGTGGCCCCTCCAGCGGTGAGCAGTGGGGTCTCCAGAGATGGGGCTGGGGCAGAGGTGTGAGCCAGCCGGGCTACCTCACCCCGCCCTCAGCCAGTGCTTGGAGCATTGTGGATGGAGGCTTGACCTGGCCCCTTTGGAGTCTTCTCACAAGCAGTTCCAGCCCTGCGTTCTCCCCAGCTAACTGTGCCATCGCTGCTACAGCGGCCCGACACGGCCGGCGCGAGAGGTCAGGGACACTGAGGCGCCCACAAGCTCCCCCTGCCTCCACGCTTGGGGCCCTCTCAGGGTCCTGGGAACAGTGGGGGCCCGCGGTGGGCAGGAAGGCTCATAGGGGAGCCTGGCTGAGATGGTTTTGCAGGGTAAGTGGGTGACGCTTCTCAGGCTCCCGCAAGCTTCCTCGGCTTCCTCGTCGCCTACCGGGCCAGCCCCGGGTCCCCAGCCATTTTCAATGCTGAGGACAAAGAAGGAGGTGATAATATAGGGGTGCAGAAGAGGCTCAGGATTTGCCTCTGACCACCTGGCTGCAAGGCTCCTGGGTGGGGCTGAGCTCCTGGGGCTGAGCTCTTCGTGGGGCCCCAGGTTGCTTTGTTGGATGTTCTTGAGTTTCCAGGAGGTCCGCCGAGATGTAGCTTGTCCTGGACGTTGTATGTGGCCTCGCCCGCTGCTGGAAGTGAGCACAACTGGGCGAGGCCTGGTTTCCCAAATCGAGGGGCAAAGGGCACCCCACGGAAAGGGAAGCTGACTACCCCAGAGGGTGGGAGCTGGGGCGGGGAACTGGGAGTGGATGGAGGGAGTGCCAGGACCCCTAGGCAGAAGAAGACCTCGTGGGGGTCTCACGGGGCCCACAACCAGGGAACCCGGAGTGCCCCCAGTGAAGCCCACTCAAAGGCAGGCCCCGGGGACCGTCCTGTCTACTCCTGGGTAAGAGCCGTGGAATTCAGGCTGCAAACACGTTTAGCAGCGTCACTTTTGTAAGGATCAGGGATTGGGTTTTTGAGGTGTGACAGCATTGCTCATCTGGTTTCTGGGATACAGAGATTTAGAAAGATCCAGTAGCGAAGAGGGTGTGGGGGGTGTGTTAGGGATGGATCAGAACAGCTAGCAAGGCGGAAATCTGTGCGGCACCTGTGGCCCTGATAGTGCAGAAGACAGAGGAGCAACCGCGCAACCCGGGGCCCTGGAGGCAGAGTGGGGACCGGAAGGGCCGCTGAGAGGCTGAGCCAGGACAGCGTGGGCACTAAAGGGCTGCCCCGGCAAGAGAGCGTGGAAGGAGCTCTGAACCAAGACTGTGCGTGGGGCCAGGCCCCTCTAGACCACGGCCTGGCCTTGAGCTCGGCCTGACCGGCAGGCTTGTAGCCTTGGCGTCTGGGGAAACGTACGCTTAGAGGCAGGGAGGGGGTGGCTGTGGGGTGGTGGGCCAGCCAATTTCCATGTCCCAAAGCCATCTGGGGAGCAAGAGACCAAATCCAGGGGTAAAACTCACACTCCGGGAGAAGGCAGCCAGGCCGAGGCCCCGGAGGAGGCACACAGCTGCCCCTCACCCTTCCTGCGTGCCACAGGCAGGACCCAGAAGAGGCCGGCAGTTTGGCTCCGAGGTGCCCAGCACAGAGTGTCACACACCAGCGGGAATAATGCTGAAGACACAAAGAGGGACACCCCCAAGAGGACAGAGAGCCTGGAAGATTCTCCGCTTTGGTGGGGACTGAACTTCAGCCCAGCATAGTCAGCGGATAAATGGCCATGTGTCCAAAGCTACAACCAAAGAAAGAATGTCATTCTTTCTGCCCAGTCATGTGGGCTAACGGTTGGGGCCCTGGTGCCCCAGCAGCTGCCAGTGCTACCAGGGCCCCCAGCGCTTTGGCCCCAAGAAGTCCCCTGCCTGCAGCGCCCCCTGTTCCTCTGCAAAGCGCTCATTTACCTGAGTCACTTAAACTGAGAAGCAGGAAGTGCAGTCGCCAGCCTGTCTCACCCACGTGGCCATACACTTGCCAGGCTGGCAGTTCCGTCCTGCAGGATGGTGCCGGGTCAGTCAGCCAGACAGACTCAGCCGGGCTCAGCCCCGAGGTCCAGAAGATCCTGGTTGTTGGGTCCAGGGGACAGCTTCTTGGTCAATCAAGAGCCTTGTGGGCAGGTTTCCATGGCAGGCACAAGCCGGGGTCAGAGGTCAGACAGCATGATGACCCTCCTCCAGGGAAGACGAGGTCTGAGGAATAAGACAGTATGATGACCCTCCTCCAGGGAAGAGGAGGCCCGAGGAATCCCCACCAGATGAGGATTGAACCGCAGAAGAGCAAAGGGGAGGTGCTGGGAGGTCCCACGGGGGCTCTTGGCCTAGCGGTGGCCTGGAGAAGGGTCTCCTGTACTGGGGTTTTAAAGTGAGAGTTCTGGTTCCAGGGGTCCCCAAGGCAGCAGGGGTGAAGGACAGGAAAGAGCTGTGACCACCACAGCCTCACATGGGTTCGCAGTCTGGGGCAGGGACTTGCACTCGGGGGGGGGGGGTGCGGCTGGGCAGACAGGCCGCCCCGAGCCACGCCCTGGCGTGTGGGCTGTCCTTATCTCAGGACGGGCTCTGTGCGACCGACGGCTCCGCAGACGTCCCGCGGCTTACGGGCCCGATCTGGTTCCTGGAGATGAGCACGCCTGCTTGGAAGTGGGGGTGACCTTGTCCCTGGGTGACCTGCAGGGCTGTGCCTGCCTGGGACCTGAGGTGACTGCAGGGTTAGGACAATGACCAGAGCTCTGGGAGTCACTGGAAGCAAACAGCTGTGAAAACCGGCACGCGAGCGGCCCTGCACGGCTCATAATGCTTGGTTACCTTGCCTTAGAGTTCTTGGTCTGGGAGAGGACGAGACAGGCTGGGTCAGCTCAGGGGCGACAGACAGCGCTCCTGGGTTTGGGTAGCTGCCCCTCACGTGAGTCACGTGCCTCCGTGCAGACAGAGCAGGGATCTGAGCCCAGGTTCTGAGGGCGTGAGAAAGAAAGCTGCAAGGCGAGGGCGGCGCAGCGAGCTTCTCTCCGCCTTCCGTCATCCACCGGGCATGGGCAGACCCAGCCTCCTTCCCCGCCACAGGAGGTGGGCACGGCCACGGGGTGGCGAGGAGACGGGAGGAGGAAAGGCAGCAGGTCCCCACTGCGCAGCCAGGAAGGTGGGGCTGTCCTCAAGGAGGGACCACGGGGTGGCCCGGCCTCGTGGCTACTTTTATTGCTGTGTGCAGCCAGGCGGTGGGGGCTAGGCCCAGGCTGGGGAACCCTGTGACCCCCTCTGCCGTCTCCAGCAGGTCCCTCATGGTCACGAGGCACATGGCAGAGGGGCCGGGGGCCATGTGGAGGGCGGCAGCCCGGGCTCGGGGGTGGAGCCCACTTAACCAAGCTGTCTGGACACACAGGTGCAGACGACGGGGGCGGGGGAGGGCGACAGTGCCAAGGGAGGTGCCCGGCTGGAGCTGCAGCTGCAGAGGGACCCGGCCTGACCAAGGAGGACAGCAGACGTGGGTGCCATGGACAAAACCATTTTACACTGGCAGCCAGGATGACCGGTGACGGGCGAGGGCTGTGCTACGCTCGGGGCCCCCCCGGAGTGGGCGATGGGGCTCTGTCCCGGGGAGCCGCCCCTGCCTCCCTCCGCCCCTTCACCCCGTGGCCTGCTGCATCGCGGGCGCCTCATTCAGTCTCTCAGGGGCTTCCCGGGCAGCCAGGGAGGGGACGCAGACTTCCGAGGCTTTCAGACCGGCCCTGAGGGACGCAGGGCTAGCACGCGGTCCCTGCAGGGAGCAGAGCCCCCGCCACGCCCTGGCCCAGCACGGACTCGGCGCCCCTGAGGGGAGGTGACGGTCCGGGCCCTGGGTGCTCCCGGGCTCTCTTCATGAATTCCCTTCTCAGCCAGTTCCAGGCGCTTTCCTCACGACCCGGGCAGGATGGCCGCCCATGAGGCGGGGCCCAGGGTGGGCAGTGCCCCTGGGGCCTGGTGAGCAGAGAGGCACTGGAAAGGGGCACAGGGCAGGAAAATGGGTGTTCTGGGCAGAGGCCAGAAGGCTTGAGGGGCGGGGGGCTCCCCACTTATAAATCAGGGTAACAGCCCTTCATTCATGCATTCATTCATTGAGCAAACTGCAACTGCAGTCTGGCCTGAGCTCACACACCTGTCACACAGGGTCTGTTTGTCTTCTCCCCGGAGTCCCGAGGGGAGAACGGGGGACAGGGCAGATAGTACAACAGGCAACACCCGGGGTCGCAGCCCGGGAACTGAGGCCGAAAGACGGCTGAGCCAGAACAGAGCTTCTGAAGCAATAGGTGGCTTCTCCCTTTGAGGGTGCGGCGGGGCCGCGGGGAGAAGGCGACCTCAGCACAGCCCTAGCACCCAGCTGTGAGGGCTGGCAGGGGCGCAGAGGCCAGGCTAGGCTGCCCGAGGCTCCTCTCTGTGGTGCCGAAGGGGTGGTCTCCTGCCAAGAGGGCAGAGGACCCGAGTGTGGGAGACGCCAGCAGTCAGGACGTGTGACGTCAGGGCCGTGTCAGGCAGCTCGGGGAGCGGGACGGGGTCAGCACTGGGCTGGGGGCAGGATGAGTGTGGGGCCGGGCAGGAGGCAGCAACCTGAGGCTCGGGGACCAGTGTGATGCCAGGAGAGACTTCTGATCCCCGGAAAGAGGGGGGACCCTGGGTGCGGGGGGGGGGGCGTGCGTCCCTTCCTTTGGTGGCGCAGAATCAGTGAGTGGGAGAGGCCCAGGTGGCCTGCGCACTGGTGTGGTCACAGCAGGAAGGTGGCCACGGGAGAGCGCCCCCACTGCGGCACTATGGGCCTCTGCGCCATCACGGCCACGTGTGCAAACGTGGTCCCCACGTACACCTGTAAAGAAGGTGGGGGAGGTTACTTGTTAAACTTGTTTCTGTCATAGAATGAGATAGTCACTTGAAGATTTTGAAAAGTAACTTTTCACCAGGCACTCTGTGTTAGGCTGAGGAAAAGAAAGACGAAAGACCGGTTTGCCTTGCGTAGCAGGCGGTGGCAGCCCCTGTCCCCGACCCGCCCCGCCCTTCTGATGGGACGGCGCGGCGGGCTCTCAGACAGGACTGAAGATGCTCTTTACCCAGGAGGCCAGGCAGGGACCACAGAGGACAGACGAGGCGGCCGACAGGGTGAGGCCTGGTGGGCCAGGTGGGAGGCCCGCCCCGCCGTGGGGCTCTGCAGAGCTGGGAGGCCCCTGCCTCCTGGGGTCCCCGCTGGCCAGGTGTCTTAGCCCCTGGACAGGGCACCTCAGCAGGTGACAGCAGCAGCGAGTGGCAGCCTCACTGTTGATGGTCGAGGGCCAGGGCCGGCCCACCCCAGCCCCTCCAGCTCTGTCCCCTCCCACCTAACGGAGCGGCCTGTGTTTTAGCGAAACCTGATGTCAGCTCCTCCTGAACTCAGAGTTTTATTCCGGCTCAGGTGCCTGGTGGTTCAAATCCAAGGGGTGGTGGCCCCGTCCAATACTGGTTGACCCAGAGTCACCAGAAACAAGACTGGGTCACATATTGCAGGTACACGCTCTCTCACACAGGCAAAACCTTCCAGGAGACGGGGTCCAGGCAGACGCACTGGGCCCGCAGTCGGCCCACAGAGTGGCTGAGCTGCTCTCCCAGAGGGAAAAAAGAGCAGTAAGCGTGGGTGGTTTGTTGGATGGGCTGAGGTCAAGCCACTGCCTCGGGCCAGGGGCTCAGCTGCAAAAGCTGTCTCTTCTGTGAGGACGTGGGCCCCTGGGGAGTCGCCGTCAGCTCACCCAGAAGCTGCTGAGTTTTTCTGTAATGGGCTCCACCCCTCGGGCCAGGCATCCTGATTCCGAGGGCCCAGCCCTGTGCCGGGGCAAAAGGATGTCAAGTGCTTAAGACTTTCGTGGTCAAGGGTAGAGGCAGAAAACAGGAGAGGAAAAGAAAACGGCTGCCAGCCCCAGGGAGCAGCAACCAGGGCGAGCCTGCGTCTTCGTCTTGCACTAAGCATCTCAGAGGATCCAAGCACCTCGTGTAGGGCTGAGTAGACTGTGACCTCAGAGTTAAGACGGCAAAGGAGCAGACGCCGAAGCGTGGCCCACTCTGGTCCCCCTCAGACAGTTGAGGCCCCAGTGAGGAATCAGCGTTTGCAGGCAGGGTAGCCTCAGGTCCCGGGAAGTAACCTAGGCGACTGTCTGTAACCCCACCCCACCCCCACCCCGGCACCGGTGCAGCCTGCAGCAGTGCCAGCAGGGAGCCAACGAGGCACCGCCCGGCTGTGGGGCCTCCAGAATGAGGGACTTCTAAGTTGAGCAAGGGAGGCTACTGGGCTCATCTAGATTTTTTTTTTTTTTTTTTGGATAACAATTTCTCATTTTGCGTAAATATTCTGCCTTTGTGGTTTTAGCCGGGTCGCATGAAGTGCGGCCATTGAAATGCACATGCTGCAAAAGGTGATAGTTGCTGGACCAGGGTCTTACCTTGTTATCGCAGCCACCTGTCCCACCGCTGTCCCACCACGGTGGCCCCTAGCTGGGGTTTCATGCCACCCACCCTCCTCCTCCCCATGTCCCTTCCCATCTCCCCCCACCCACATAAGCACCTGGGGGCAGGGCCACCCTCCCCGTGTCCTCGGCCCTGCATATTTGCGTCGTTGGCAGAGGTTCCCCAGTCCCCAGCGGGGGCAGGTGACAGTGCCAAGGCCCAGCCTGCTCGGTGGCCCACAGAGGAGCACAGTCCTCCTGTCTCTTCTGAGCACCGCCCCCCAGTTCCCTTCTTCTCCAACAGCTGGACCCAGAGCAAAGGTAACCCGGGGAGGCCACGGCTCAGGCCCACAGACACAAAGCCAGCGTAGCTGCCAGGTCCCAGAGCTGCGGGAACTATGGACGTAGCCGTCGTCCTATCAGGGAGGCCCGCAGTCCCGCCAAGTCCACCTGGTAACCACGTGTGATGCGTCTGGGAGACACAGTCCAGGTCCCCGTGTACGGCAAGCAAAGAACTGCAAGTGCACGCCCAGTGGTAAAAGGAAACACAGCCTCATGTATTGCAGTTAACTGGAAGTTGTGCTCAGGGCAGCAGAAATAAAAAGGCAGCACAGAAAAAGCGGTGCTAGGACGTCAGGGGACTAGGAAGAAGGCCGGTAAGTCAGGCTTCTGGATCTCCAAAGCCGCGCGCCCGGCCCCGGGTGGGTGAGACTGACAGGGTGCTCAGCCACCTCAGGGCGCCTTAGTGCACAGGACTCCTCCAGAATTCACGGTTTTAATCACACCAGTGATGTGCGGGCCCCACGTGTGAAATTTTAAGCAAGTTGGAGTGGGGAAAATTCCTGAAGTTCAGGTCTGGGATCTAACACACACGTGCTGCAGCCTGGGGCTTCAGAGATTTGCTGGGACTTCGTTGTTCTTTGTTCTCCTTCTCTTAGGACTGCGGAAGGCAGATTAGCCCTGGGAAGTTGTCCAAGTTTGGATGGATGGAGGGAAGTGGTCTCTGAGGCCCAATTGTGCTACCTGTACGGCAACCCCTCCTTCCTTAGCAATAGAAACCTGCTTTTTCAGTGGGAAATTGAGGGGCTGCAAATTTCCACAGTCCTCCCTTGGAAGCCAAGTGTGTGACCCCCACCCACACACGGTCGCCCTGAGTAGATTTCAGGAAGTGCTTGAAAGAGATGCGCCTGCTCTTCCTCCCGCCCGGGCCTTCTGGCGGAAGCCAAGGCTGCCAGCCTGGACCACAAACCGGGGACCACCAGCTAAGCCACTGGTAGTCACGGTGCCCCAAGAACGAGCCCCGAAGTTCCTGCACTAGGGCGAGTGAGACTTGCGGCCGATCGGAACCATGTCATTTTTGTGCAGGCGAACCCGACCCACAGCGCGGCGTCTCTTTCCTCCGTGTGGAGAGGCCAGAGGCCTCCGGGTGCCTCTGAGGACAACTCGGAAAGAACGGCGTAGCGGGGAGCAAGCGAGCCAGCTGTGTGCGCAGAGCTCAGGAGGATGCAGCAAGCAGGAGTCAGGGGCGGCACCTCCTGGGGATCGGGGAGAGCTGCGAGGCAGGAAACTAGGGTGTGGCTAAAAGTCGTCACAAAAGGAGGCGTAAGGAAATCCCAGGACACATGCGCAGAACAGTTCCCAAGCCCCAAATGTGGACTTCTCGCGAGAACTCAAGCAGGTTTTTCGAAAGTGTGACCTGGACCTAACTCCCATGTGCAAAATATTAAAAAGGGACCATTACCATTAAAGTGCTCACTTTCCTGTCTCTGCATAGAGAGCCCACTCTACGCTGTAGGCTGTGTTTTTATTTTTCTTTTTTCTTCCCTTTGTCCTACTTTTGCTTGGCCCACCTTGCTCTGCGGAGCCCAGTTTTTCCTTACCCTTTTTATTCTTTAATAAATATGAAACTTTATCATTATTTATGCTTGCTTCATTCATTTCTTTTTGAGGGGACAGGAAGAACCTAGAAATCACCTCTAGAAGGAACCTCCAGCACCCTTAAGTCAGAAGCAGCAGGTCCTCCCCACTCTCCCCTTGGCCAGCCCAGTTGTCCCTTGAGGCAGCTGGAGAGGTGGAGTGCTGGTATGTGGGGGCAGGGCTCTGTGCAGGCTGAGGCCAGGGGTGGAGCTTGTCCAGATATGCGGGTTTACCCCGAATGGAGGCAGGGGGTCCAGAAGTGAACCCCGCTGCTGTCCAGGACCAAGTCCCTGCTGTCCATGGGGCTCACTTCTTTTTTTTCTTTTTTTTTTTGTGGTCCCAGGGATTGAACTGACAACCTCGCACCTGTCAGACAGGCGCCTAAGTCACTGAGCCAAACCTCTGGCCCTGATTTTTTGAGGCAGGGTTGCACTGTGTAGCTCAGGCCGGCCTTGTGCTCGCGTTGTAGCCCAAGCCGGCCTCGAACTCACAACGCTCCTCCTACCTCAGCCCCCCGAGTGCTGGGATTAAAGGCGTGCGCCACCACGCCCGGCTTCCTAGAAGGTGGCTGCCCAAAGTCCCCACTGAGCTCAGTTGGGTGAATACCTGCCAAGCTCCAGGGCCGTGGTGCACTGGGGAAGCCCTGGCTCCACTGTGCGCAGACCTACAGTCTGCATGGTTACACGGCTGCACTGCAGCCAGGTCCCACGGGCTCCCCCAGCCCCCAGAGCAGCTCTCAGCCCGTCCGGGGCTTCTCTGGTCCTGCCCCAGGTCCCCAGCTCAGGCCTGCCTGGATCCCTCAGGTTGCTGGCCAGCCCCTGCTTGGGCCCTGGAGCTGCTGGCCTTGACCTGGCCCATGGCTGACAGACTGAGGCCACCAGGGATCAGAGAAGCAAAGGACCATCACCTCCCCAACTTCCCGCCACCTCCACCTTCGCCCTCCCCTACTCCCCAGGGGCTGGCTTCTCCTCCAGGAGAGGCGGGTCCCTCCCAGCCCCCCACCCCCGCCTCTGCGTCCCCAGCCTTCTCTCCCGCACTGCAGCAAGTCCGCTCTCCAGCTGTCTCTGGGCTCTGATCGCCTCACCCGTCCCTGCTGCCAACCCCCTGCCTGTCCCATGACTGTACCCGAGGGTGGCTGCGGCTCTCCTGTCAGCGGGAGAGGAGGAGCGGCCCCCTCAGCCTCCTTGCCTGGTTCAGCCTGGCATCCGCTGCTCCACCTCCAGGCAGCTCAGAGCCAACCGTGCCATCTGCCCAGCAGCCCGGGGCACATGGCCTTTGTGGCCCCTGGGAAGACCGTGGATCTGGGCCCCAGCCCCCAGGCGCAAGGTGCCAGCCCTGCAGGGGAGCAGCTTACTGACCTCCGTGAGCAGTAATTACACCCCAGGGCTCACTCCTAATAACCACGTATTCTCCCTGTCAGTGCGCCTTAATTGAAAATGAGTAGGCGATGCAAGTCACTGTGAAGTTGG